>QKWP01000612.1:166566-179432 GCA_003550325.1 Gigaspora rosea
TATTTTTTTAGGGTTTTTTTTTTATTTTTTTTTTTTATTTTTTATTTTTTTTTTTATATATAATTATTATTTTTTTTTAGCAATTTTTATTTTTTTTATATAATTAATTATTTTTAATTATTTTTAATTATTTTTTTTGTATATTTTTTTTATATTTAGGTGACACAAATAAAATTTACTGGTTTTCATATCCGGCCGGGTCGAAAAATTGCAAAATCCCAAATTTTTTATGCCGCAGTAAGTAGATAGCCAATCAAATAATGCCATTTTTATAACATATAACTGATAAAGAACAGTACTAGAAAGATAAGTTTCTGATTACTCAAATAAAGGTCTCTTCAGCATTACACTGCCATTACACTAGCTTACTTCCTTTAGTTTTCTTAAGTAAAATCGAAGGGAACTTCTTTACATGTTTCTTTTATTGAAGTCAAATTCATTCGTTTATATACATTTGAATTTAATATATGACATGTTAACATGTTTGACATGTTAATGTGTTGTTTAACACACGCTATGTGCTATTTAACAATGGTACTACTAAGCCTAACACATTGACATGCTATCTATATTTGTACATTATGCATAAGTCTAATAATACTCTAATATATGCGAGTTATGCCTTGTTTTTACCTATTTTATACATAGTTTTACCTGGACCATCTTTTCCGGATTCACCCCATTTTACCAACACCCATTTAATCTAAAAGACCATTTAATCGACATCACGCGGTAACAATATAATATTAATATATATAAGCAACTAATAAAATGCTAAACCCTATATAATGTTGGTTAAATAGATTGTAGATAAAATGGGTGTCGAAAAAATGCGATCCACCATCTATTTTGAGTTATCAATTTATGCATTTGCATAAATTTTTCTCATTTATGCTGTAAATCCTTATGTATAACAACTTACAAACCATTTAAGAGTTTTCTGGAGCTATACAACCATAATATTGGATTAAAGAAAGGAAAAGCCTTAGCTCTAACTTTGATTATAAATTTTGAATCATAAGAAAAAAAAGCATTAAAGATACACTTTCAAGAATGCTGCACTGATTTCTTTGAATCTTTGATAGTACCGTAAATCACCAGATACAAGACCCCCATGATAGTAGACCCACCAACCGGGTGCGAATCAAAGGATCTATATTAATAAAACCTAGATTTTTTCAAATATCCAGACTACTTATTATAAATGCAAAATGTGCATTCTCTTCAAAGTTTTCTTCTTAGGATTTCGATGATTTATAAGGCGCACAATATGAACAGCAACATGAACACTCGGCTGCATACCAGACCCAGGGCTATTATGGGTTTAAAATAAGAGACCCGGGTCTTGTATCCGGCAATTTACGGTAATCTTAGATGATATATTAACACTTGCACTTTGCAAGAACACTTAGCTAACTTCTTTGAATCTTGAACGATCTATGTAGAGGTTAGAGAATAAAAAAGCATCTTAATGCACTTCATAAGAATATCACACTATATTTGAACCTTGGACGAAAAGAAAAAAGTAATAGTAGCCTTATTTTTTGTGCGAATCTAGTTAACAAACCAAAAAATCTACGAGTTAGAGTGAAGGAGTTAATTGAGAGAGAATAATGCAAATAATGTAATTGAATGTAATCTAAAAGGGCAAAGAAACTCACACTAATTAATAAACATAGGTAAAGGTGAAAATCAATTCACACGCCTCCTGACACATAATACAAAGGAACCCACCTTTGGGTATAGCTAGTATTGCAAACGATACTGAGTTGGACTTACATTATGCAACTACTGTTTAGCCCCATGACAAGAAAAAAACCTAGGTAGGGCGAAAGTCCTACTCATTGATTTATATTGTGAAGGCATTTAGACTGTGGAAAGTTGTTGTGGCAATTATCGTTGGCTGACATTGAAGATCAAAAGAAAGAACATTGTTAGTGACTATAAACCAAGGGAAAAAATGTATAAACGGAAAAATGAACATCCTAAAACTTGAAAAAAGAAAATGTAAAGTGCAGAACGATTAAAGTCATTGGTAAAAGAGACGATAGATGCAAAGTCGAGATCGTGAAAGGTTTAAGTGTTTGTGTTATATATCGACATCAATGGCATTTGACTCGACGTTGTCCATTGTAAATACAACCTGTAATATAACGAAGGAGAAAGATCAGAAAGCGCATTGAAAAAAGGTTCATCATAAGAAAAAAAAGAAGATACGGATCTGAGCAGTGAAGTTTGAGACGTATGATTTCCTTAGGGGAACAATTTGAGAGCAAAAGAAAAGTATGAGTGACCAAGGTAATCAGGTAATCTGAATATAAATGAAAGAAATACAAACCAGGTTAGGGTTTGCATAACCGTGTTGCGCAGCTAATTATTAATAAAAAATAGAAATCAAGCAAATTTATTAGAGGAATTTGCTTGATTTCTATTGATGTCACTAGTTAGTCAATGTCAAAATCGATGATACGAATGAACAAAACTAATTTATTACATTTACTTAAAATTTTATTATATTTATTAGCTGTATTTTATAAGTAAAAAATGTTTATTATAACTTTTTCTACTAAATAAATGATATAACTCATTTTTGAAAAAAATGTCGATTTGCTTGATTTCTATTGACATCAGCCCCATATATTTCCACTATGTAAATCCCGATGAATGCATAAGATCATAAGAATGAATTACCTAAAGATCTAATACAATGACAATGCATTGCAATAGATTTAATTTATCTTTTCAATCTATTTTCGAAATAGTATGTAAATTTGACTGTGCATAATAATCTTTAGATATACTGATTGTTAAGTCTAATAGCTTTTAACTATTCATTAAAAGATTTATATTAAAAGTATTAAAATTACAAAACTAATAATAAAGATTACCTCCTTTATAAATTCTCTGTGATAATTATTTGATTCATGGAGCAATTTAGGCGCAACAGTTCTGTTTAAAGTTTACTTTTATCAAGCCATTCTGCTGCGTATACAATTGCAAATCCATCTCTTCAATAAGTGCTTTTCTTAGTTTATTGGCATGAGTTATATATACTTGTGCGAATGAACTATTTTCATAAAAAGCAAAACTGAATTTAGCTTTATTTCGTTAACTGATTCTGACATTTTTTAGTCAAATGGTTTTAATTGATCAAAATCTATTTTTATTACTGTATTAAAAATAGATTTGATTATCCGAAATCAAAAACTTGAAAATCGAATTTTTACTCGATTGACTAATTTGGCTATTACTTATAAAATTTTTTACATATATAAAAAAACCTCTGGGCAGCCGGGTTAAAAATTTTTGAAATGTTATATAAACCAGTAAATATTATTTGTATCGCCTTATATTAATTTTTTTTAATTTATAACATTTTTTTATTTTTTTTATTATTAATTATTATTTTTATTTTTCACGATAGATCTAGATTAGATCTTCGCGTGATCTTTTTTTTATTTATATCTTTTTTTTATTTATATACGTAATTAATTTGTATTATTATTTATTTTTGTTATTTATATCTTTTTTTTTAATTTATCCCGTTACACTTGTTAGTACTTCGTTAGCGTCATCCAACCTTTCTTCGTCGTTGGTGCTGTCCATTTTGGAGCAATGGTTTCGGGTTTCGTTTTTTAAGTTGTTAGAAGGTGCTTCGTCGTTGGTGTCGACCATTTCGGTATATTATTCATTGCTAGCACCATTAGTTTTTTTTTCGTTATATTTTTGCTAATGTGCCCTATTTCTAAATACTACTTTAAGTTTTTCTCTTTTTAGGTTCTTCGAGTGATTCGTGATTGCCAGTGTTGCCGATTTCAATGTAGCTTCAAGTGCATTTCAAGATTTTGCTTTGGGTTGGCTGATTTTGTACGCGTTTCAGGTTTCTTGCCATATATTTCGTTTTGGAAGCCCCTGTCAGTTTTCTTGGATGCTCTCTGTTTGAGTTCATGGTGTTCTTTGTTCGAGTTCGTGGTGTTCTCTGTTTGAGTTCGTGGTGCTTTCTGTTCGAGTTCGTAGTACTCTCTGTTTGAGTTCGTGGTTGCCTCAGGTGTCTTGTCGCCGATTTTGATGTTGCTTTAGTGCATTTTGGGGTGTTTTGTAGATTTTACCTTGGGTACTTTGTTAATTTTCTTGGGCATTTTCGTGTAGCTTTATAGTTGCTTTAGTTGTTTTGTCACCGATTTGTTAAATTTTCTTTTTTTTAGTAATCATGGTCATTGGGTTTTCTGCCTTTGTTAGTATTGTATTATTACTAGTGTTTCATTAGTTATTTGCTATAGGATTGTATATTTTCCAAATTGTAACCGATTTGTTAGAGAATTGTTTATAATAAATAAATAAAAAAAATTAAAATTTTTATTAAATTGCTTTATATTATTGTTATGGCAAAGTGATAATTCGGTGATTGTAAAAAATATATGAATATTTGAATTTATTCTTTCTTGATGTTACTTTATATCAGGTACAAATTGAGTACATGATGTATTACAGAATTTATATATACGATATATATATGGCATGTGTACAGCATATGTACAATATGTGCACTATATGTGTCCAATATGTGTCCGATATGTATAGATGGGGGTGAAATTACCCTTTATAATAAGAAGTTTTTGTTGAAATTGTTGAAATTACTTAATGGTGAAATTGGTGAAATTAGTTTTTCAATATTAAAAATTAGTTTAAATTATATCAAAAATTAATTAAAACTAAGCTAAACTAAATACAATAATTGTTTTAGGTTTAATTTGTAATTATATTAAAAATGTTGAAATTATTGTTGAAATTATTGTTGAAATTAAAAAAATTGAAAATTAATTTCACCCCCAACTATACCGATATGCGACATGAGTCGGGTACATATCTGGTATGTGTATAAATATATCTTACACATATTGGTGACATATCATCTACATATACTATACATATCGGGTACCTGATATTATACCGATGTGTACAATTTTGACCTGTATAATATATATATAGTCAGGTTCTTATATATAATTTCAACTTTTTTTACCCCCTCCCTCCTAAAAAATCACCTGATTTTTGTCACTCCTCTTACAGTATTAGAACTACATTTATATTGAAATATCTTTTTTATCAAGCTAGGGCTTTAAAACTCTTAGTATTTAAATATTTGCAATTTGCCCTCATGCTTCTAGAATTGAACAACTTTTTTATCTATGGGTTTAACTAAAACAAAATTACAAAACTGACTATCTATTCTAATCTTAAAAATAATTTTACAAATAAAATTTGGTTTAGCAAAAGAAATTAGTAAAAAAAGACCAAGATAATCAGGCATTAAACAATAATAGTAATAGTGATAACACCAACTCTATGGAACTAGAAGACTATAATGAGATATTTTTTTCAGTTTCTAATACTAATAATATTGAGTTAGAAACTAATTAATTTGAAAAAATTTATACAGAAGTTGAACAAAATTTATCAAATTCATTTTTGGAACAACTTTTTAATTTTGATATTAAAGAATTAATATTAGAATTAGTGTGGTGTTCATATAAACTAGTAATTCTAGGTTTGGGTTCAGATTTGGTCTGGTCCAGACCAGACTCAAACTCTAAATTTTATTATTAAAACTTTATACTAAACTCAACCTCAATTATAAGTTAGTCCAAATTTTGCAAATTAGTTTGAGTTTGAATAAAACTATGTGTATTTTTTGATACTGAACAAGTTTAGTTAGAGTGAGAAGTATAAATTAGTTAGTAAAATTTAGAGAATCATAGCATTTTGTATAATTTTATTAATAAAATTATACAAATTTCTATGATTCTCTAAATTTTACTAATTGATCATAACTTCTTGCACTAAGTAAACTTGTTAAGTACCAAAAAAATACATCTAATCGGCATATTTTATTTTACTTTTCTTAAAATTTGAAGAAAAGGTGCTTAATTTTGGAAATTTTCATCAAAAATTCAAAATTAAGCATCTTTAACACAAATTTTAAGGAAAATAAAAAAATACTAATATGATGTATTTTTCAGTGCTAAACAAGTTTACTTAGATCAAGAAGTTATGATCAATTAGTAAAATTTAGAAAATCATAGCATTTTGTATAATTTTATTAATAAAATTATACAAATTTCTAAGATTCTCTAAATTTTACTAATTAATTATAATCTTGATCTAAGTAAACTTGCTAAACACAAAAAAACACATCAATTCAGTATGATTTATTTTATTTTCCTTAAAATTTGTATCAAAGATGCTTAGTTTTGAATTTTTGATGAAAATTTCAAAAATTAAGCATCTTTTTTTCAAATTTTAAGAAAAGTAAAATAAAATATGCCGATTTGATGTGTTTTTTGGTGCTTAACAAGTTTACTTAGTGCAAGAAGTTATGATCAATTAGTAAAATTTAGAGAATCATAGAAATTTGTATAATTTTATTAATAAAATTATACAAATTTCTATGATTCTCTAAATTTTACTAATTGATTCTAACTTTGTGATTTAGGTAAACATATGCATATATTATGAACCTGAACATATTTATGAACCTTGAACTGAACCTGAACTGAACTTTTTTTAAGTTCAGGTTCAGGTTCATATTCAATAATTTTAAGTTCAGGTTCAGTTCAGTATTGAACTTTTAGAGCAGGTTCAGGTTCAGGTTCAGGTTTATTGAACCTGAACCTGAACCTCTATTGAACTGAACTGAACTTCAGAACCCTAATATAAATATACAGATTTTAAAAAAATTTTTATATAGTAGAGTGGAGTCAAGCACTACTATGAGAAAGTATATAACGTTATTTATGAATGCTCCTAATCATTAGGTAAATCTTGGTGTACAGAAATTACATAATTTATATTACTATATATATTTATATAACTTATATCAATATGTATATTAATTATTATTATTATTTTTTTTTTAGTATCAAAGTGCCTACTTTGGGGATTGGCTTTCATTCAAGGTATATTAGACTATGGTACCCTATATGGAGGAAAATTTAACATTTGTACATTGACGAGAGTACAACTAGCCATACCTTCAACTTTTGGTTGCCTATTTAAGTAGCCACCCGAAGGTTCTACCCTAGCTGCCATACCTGCAACCCATATACTGGTGTTGCCTATTTAAACTCTCTGATCTTCTGCCTCTTGCCAGTTCATCTTGTATTACCAGAGCACTGTTCTGGATACTAACCACATCCTTAGGACTACTTTATTCTCAGTGGAAAACTTGGTAGAGCATTTTTCTGTCCCACACAGGTATTACCTACACTTCAGTAACGTACGCATTCATCGAGGTGAACAACTTGTAGTCAAGAGTTACCTGCAATCACTATTATTACCTACTTCTGCTCTTGTAAAGTTAACATGATCCTAGTACTATCCCGTTCTTCTTTCAGTTTCTTTTCCTGGAACTTTCTTTCTCATAGTTGCTTTTCTACTTCCAATCCGAGAACCCAGAAGGTTTGGTATGCCCTGGCGAACCCAGAGACTCTCAACACCTGATATATGATTTCACAACACATGTCCTTTTTCTTTGGTACAACTCTGGTGGTCTAGTTGGTAGGGTCCAGCATAAACTATTTTTGTTATAAATCTGCTTCCAGTCAGTCTGAACCAGTCAGTCCCTGTCTGATTCTTGTTTGGGTATCATCAAAAGTCAGCTACAGGTCTTGCCAAGTATGGTTTCCTTTTATCCTACAGTTCTGTGCATAACATAGCGCCTGCACTCCCCAGGATCTATGCGCCCTAGTTCTGTACATATCACAGTGCCAGAGTTCCCAATATGAGTTGGTATAACCCAGAAAACAGATTTGTATATCCAAGCTCAGAGTTTAGATAACCATAATGCAAATAAATTTTTCAAAATCGTCTCTAGTAGGATTTGAACTCTGTACCTTTGTTACAACTACTTGGGGGTGACAACAATCCAACTACGCTATGTCGCCACACTCATATATATTAATTATACTATATTTTATATTAATACATATATATTTATATGGGCTGGTGCAGAAAGATTTGTATCTAAAAAATTTCATAATTTTGACACTAAGAAAATTTTTTTTTTTTAATTAATTATTAAAAATTTTTTAGTATCAAATAAAATAGGTTTTAATCTAACTTATTATATTATTTTTATTGTTTTAAGATTGTTTTATTTTAATAATTAAGTATATACAATTCACTATATTTGACAAAAAACAAAATTTTTTTTTAAAAAAAATATTTTAAATAATTTTGCAACCAATATACAGTTCTATAAGCTTGTACTATACAAGTGCATTGATGTGCATATGAGAAAGACATAGTTAAAATTTGATCAAAATTGAATTACTAGTTGTAAAGAAATTAAGCTTTAAAGTAAAGTAATTTGATTTTTTTACTATATATGCATATAAGGGAGATGGGGGTATTATGGACATGTTAAAGTTTCTACTAATAAAACTTATTAAAAATCAAATAAATTTTTATACAATTTTTATTATTTGAACTATGCTTAATAAAGAATAAATTACTGCAAAAAAATCTTTATATCATATATTGTTTTAGATATAAATAATTGGTACACAAAATAGAATATAAAAATTAAATTTTAGAAGAAAGGGGGGTATTGTGGACACAGTGATAAAATTTGATCTACTGGTCCGTTTTGGATGATTTTACTACCAAAATGACCGTCTTAGTGAGACGATTCTAACAAGCACAAAATCGTTAAAATCCAATCACGGGATCCCAAGATCGTTAAAGATATATTATGTAAAAATTTCAGATTTTCAAATATATACAAAAACTTATATTTTGTATAAATAACGATATCTTGTGATATAGTGATCGGAATTGGATGATTTTTATACCATTCGAATCGTCTCAAAGAGACGATTCGAATGGTATAAAAATCATCCAATTCTGATCACTAGATCATAAGATACCCACACTGTCCACAATACACCCTGTCCACAATACCCCCATCTCCCTTATATAAATTACTATAGTAAATTATATAGTAAAAATTTTTAAAAAAAGTTACTATTAATAATTTTTTATTTTATCAATAAAATAGTCAAAATAATTTTATTTTTATTAATTTGGTAACCTAATAAGTATATTAAATTAAAAAAATTAACAATTAATTTGTACGAAAAATATTTTAATCAGAGCTATTTGAGGTACAAATCTTTTTGCACTAGCCTATACTATTAAATAAAAAAGGATATATGGATATATTATAATAATAAATTGATTTTTTAATATAATTCTTTAAGTGCATACTCTCTATAAATGTACACTTGGGCTTAGTTCTGAGAGAGTGCATTTAGAGAGATCTCTCTTTAGTCAATTAATTAATTAATTGGCCAATCGACTAATTGATTAGTTGACTAATCAATTAATTAACTAAGTTGGTTTTGTAAAATTCAAACGATTAGTTATTAACTTTACAACTAATTGATTAATTAGATTTTCAATTCATATTACTACAACCAACTTCACAGAGCTGATTTTTAGGCAATATAAGAAAGATAATGTGACTTAAAAGTTTGAACCAATTAGTATAGTTTGTAGCTAAGTATAAACCTATACCTTTTTTTTAATTATTTGGAGTATGCTATACTGTGACAATTGAGTATAATGTATCATTTGGGCCTTTAAAAATCATCATAATTGGTTAAAATAAAAATTTTTATAAAAAAAATTTTTTTTAATATTCTACTTCATCCAATTATTTTAACAGATCTGCTAAAATAGATGGCTTAAAGAATTGTCAAATCTTTTTAAATGCATTATAATTAGTGTTTAAAATTGGATTTTAAAATTTTATACGAAATACATTTAATATTATAATAAAAACTGCGAAATTAATGTATCAACTTGTGCATTACATTTGTATTAAATCATATGTCTGTGGAAAATTTGTTTAATATGAAGAAATAAATTTTTTTTAATAAAATTTATTTGTGCAATTTTACCACTACCAATTTTGATTACAATCCTGTTACCTGGAATCTGAATATAGTAAAGATCAAAATCCAGAATTACATATGTACTGTACGTATTGCCACAATTCAAAATTATGACATTAGAAGATTCGAATTCCTGATTAGTTTACCCCATTTGTAAATAGATCTCTTTATTTAGTAGATATCTTTCATTTCTATTTTTGTATAAATCATTAAATGCTAGTCGAAATCTGTGTAAACTTGATGATTGGCATATAATTGTAAAATCTTAACGTGTTAGCACGTGTAAAGAAGCATGGATTATAACAATCATGTAATGTATTAAACAACACGTTAACGTGCCAAGCAACGTTAATGTGTCGCATATTAAATTAAAATATATATAAATAAATGAATTTGACTTTGATAAAGAGATACAGCATTAGAAAAGTTCACCCAATTTTATTTAAGAAAATAAGAAAGTAGGCTAGTGTAGTGCTGAAGAAACCTTTATTCGAATAAATCATAAACTTATCTTCCATAACTATTAGAGTTAAACTGGTTAAATGTATATGCTTTCCCACCTTAATAGTTACAGTATGTATGTATATACGTATTTACATACTTTACTGAAACTTAAAAAAAAAGTATATATGTTTTTATAATAAAATAATAATATTTTGAAAATATAATAAATATGCTTTTATATAAAAAAATATTTTAATAATGTTTTTATAATATATTAATAATATAATAAGAATTTTAAAAATAAAATAAAAATTTAAATCTGTTTCAAAAATATTATAAAATTATTATAAAAACATTATTATTATATTTTAAAAATAGTTTAAAATAAATTGTTTAAAAATATTTTAAAATATTATTTTAATATTATTAAAAATATTATAAAAACATTATTGCTATATTTTAAAAATACTTTAAAATAAATTTTTTAAAAATGTTTTTAAAGCATTATTTTAATATTATCAAAATTATTATAAAAACATTCTTATTATATTTAAAAATAACTTTAAATAAAGTTTTAAAAATGGTTTTAAAACATTATTTTAATATATTAAAAATATCATAAAAACATTATTATTATATTTTAAAAATAGTTTAAAATAAGCTTTTTAAAAATGTTTTTAAAACATTATTTTAATATTATCAAAATTATTATAAAAACATTATTATTATTATTTAAAAATAACTTAAAATAAACTTTTAAAAATGTTTTTAATACATTATTAAAAATATTGTAAAAATATTATTATTATATTTTAAAAAAAAATTTAAATAATTTTTTTAAAATATTTTTAAAACATTATTTTAATATTATTAAAAATATTATAAAAACATTATTATTATATTTTAAAAATATATTAAAATAAGTTTTTTAAAAATATTTTTTAAACCAAAATTATTTTTAAAAAATGCTTATATCTCGTAATTTTGCTTATGAAACCATCCTTCGTATTTTAACAAAAAATCTTTTTTGCAAGATTTTGGGGTAAACACATTTGTCTAAATCATTATATTATTGATTTGTTTTATTTATATTATATTTAATATTATAAAATATATTATAATATAATATATTTATATAATATAAATATTTATATTATACTATAAATATGAAATTTATTTAGTTTAATAATGTTTTAAAAATGTTTTTATTAATATTACTAAAACAGTTTTAATATATATTATTTATATTATTATTATTAACTTATAACTAGCAATTATAACATTTTTTAAAACATAATAAAAACATAATAGATATATAATAATAATATTTTTAATTTTTTTATAGTTTTAGTGAATAACTGACAAAGCCCAGGGAATATTAAATACATTAAGACATAATGAATAGTTTATTTCAAGTAAACATTGTGATTAGCATACATTTCCTATTCGACTTTAGCATAATAGACTCAATAAATTTTTTAATAAATGCCTGCAGATTTACCTAATATTAAACCTGCAGGACAAAAGAAATATTTTTAATATGCAGAAATTCTGCGGAACTTTTTTTTTTATATTTGCAGAATTTGCATATATTTTAAAAAAAAATTGTGAATTAATTTTTTGGTCTGCGCTTCGCAGATTCTGCAGGTCAATTTTAAACACTGAATATAATAGGACCATATATAAAAATTAAGTTAAACATGCATTTAAAAAGATATTGTATTTGGAAAGATAAAAATCTATAAGTGTTATATTAATTGGGCCCAAGAAAAGATATGCATTTAAAGAGGTCTTTTATAGGATATATATTTAGATTTAGAAAGATCTAACTATATTTATTAGTTGTTTTCTGTAATAATTATTTGCCATATATTTAAAATTTTTTGATTCTTTAGTATCAAACAGAGCTTCTATTTATAATTAGGGAACCGCTATTTACACCATGGTTTTTGCTATTTGCACCATGGATTTCGTGTAACACAAGATCATCAATCAACATTTTCTATTTGCACTATGGTAATATATGTTGCACCAATAAAAACTCGACTTTTTTTGTAGATTAATAGTTATTGGTGCCGTTAATGTCGTGTAACATTACACAAATCTTCTTTTGGCAGCCTAATCTAATGCGGGCCAACCCTAACCCTAAATTTATAATGTGGGCAAACTCTTACCCTAATTTTTTAAGGCCTTAACATAATGCGGGCCAGATTTTTGCAATTTTGTGTAACCTTGGGCTATATTCATGTTGCACCAATAAAAACTCGCCTTTTTTTGTAGATTAACAGTTATTCGCACCACTAATATCGTGTAATATTACACAAGTCTTATTTTGGTTACTTAATTTAGTAGGCCTGCTAACCTAATTTTATAATGCGGGCCAACCCTAACTCTAATTTTATAATGCGGGCCAACCCTTACCCTAATTTTTTAAGGCCTTAAAAAATTAGGGTAAGGGTTGGCCCG
>QKWP01000612.1:182209-194403 GCA_003550325.1 Gigaspora rosea
AAACATGTGCATATATTATGAACCTGAACATGTTCATGAACCTTGAACTGAACCTGAACTGAACTTTTTTTAAGTTCAGGTTCAGGTTCATGTTCAATAATTTTAAGTTCAGGTTCAGTTCAGTATTGAACTTTTAGAGCAAGTTCAGGTTCAGGTTCAGGTTCATTGAACCTGAACCTGAACCTCTATTGAACTGAACTGAACTTCGGAACACTAGTTGGGAAACAATATTTTGGTGATTATAAAAAATTGTGAATATATCAAGATTAAAATTCATATGCTTTATAATAGCTAGATCAAAGAAATAGTATGATTATAACAAGGTTGTGACAGTGTTGTGACTATATTGGAGTGACTATAGTGAGGTCTGACTGTATTTATTTATAATTTTTTTATATCTAATAAAGAAAGACCTAAGCTACTTTTTGATATAATTATTATTATTATTTTATAATAAGTTTATTTTATAATAAATTTTTTAAAAAATCCTATTTTTTAAAAAAAAAATAAAAAATTTTTTTTTAAAAAAAATTATTTTTGCTACCAATATGCAACTTTATAAGCTTGTACTATGCAGCTACATTACCATAATATGCTAAATATACAGTTAAAATTTTAACTTAATTGGATTAGTAGTTGTTAAAATATAGATTAAAAACTAATTTATTTTAATAAAGTTTTATATATTACTATATATAGTAATTTTATATAGTAATTATTGTTGCAGATTATAATTTAAAATGAAGTTTGGACCTTGGGTCCGATAGCATAGCAGTTATGCTTCAAGGTTGTAAATCGCAAGGTTGCCAGTTCAAATTCAAGTTGCAGCGATTTTAAAAAAGCCAGCTGGGCTAGACCAAATTAGGGATTCTAAAATGAGCAGTGATCTACAATCAAAGTCACAGTAACGAGGGCTGTGCCAGAACTCCAATTTGGAATAACCGAAGTCATGAGACATTATGTAAGGCCAAGTCTGGATATTACAAGATATTACATGAACTCATGGTGCAGCAGCCCGAAAATTGGCTGCAAAGATTTCCAGCCACTGTAGCAGTCGGTGCGACAGGTCGCTTCTGGGTGTTGCAAAAGCAAAAAGCTGGGGGAAGTCAGGTTGTATAGGTGGAAAATAAATAACAACTACAGTCGTTATAAGTCACTAAAATAATACTGGCAAAACTGTCAAAAAAAATAAAATAAAATAAAATAAAATAAAATTTACATTCTATACTTAACCTGCTAGCTTTTTAAAACCCATTAATACTTGTTTATTATAATTTTTTAAAACTAACCCTAACTCTAAAAAATGTACTCCAAAAAAATTTAGTTTTTGAGATTTTATGCTATCATTTCATTTTAATCTGAATTTCATTATGATCTGTTACAATTATTATTAAATATTTAAAAATTTATATTTTAACAACTATTAATTCAATTAAGCTAAAATTTTAACTATATATTTAGTATATATATAATAATACACTTGTACAATAGGGTTGGGGCCCTATAGTATAGTTGTCTAGATGCTCAACCCTCATAGCCAAGGTCTTTGGACTGTCTTTGGTTCGAATCCTACTAGAAGTGGTTTCTAGAAAAATTCAAATGCAAAGCTCTGTGAAAGTCCATGTAAAGTACAAATCTGGTTTAGGAATTTCCGAAAGGAGATCTATTGTAGAGGGTTGGCACTATAGATGACAGTTCAGTTATATGAAGATTGCGCAAGTAATTCCTTGGTGGGCAAGAACAAGGTAGTACTAACAACCCTAAGGCAGTCTTGAAGATTTTGATTGGGAGGATGACATGACTGTAACATGAACCCGAGTGGTGAGAAAAATGGTAAATACAAAGGAATCTGTGATAAAGAATTGGTCTGAATTAGATAAGGAAAATCTTTGTCACTAGTACCAAGCCTAAATTGAAGGAAGCTACTACAATAAAGGCAGATTTGCAAATTGGGAATACAAACAAAATGATGTATTAGCTAGTGGAAAGTACAATATATGAAATAAAGCACCTTGGCCTAACCAATGGTAGAACACCAACCGCTCTACAAGAAGTTGAAAGTAGTATGGAAATGTATTACAAAATCTAGTTGAAAGTAGCTGTATCACATAGAAGGAGTAAGAGCTAGCTTGCTGAGAATAGGGGTAGTTCTCACTTGGGCCAGTTACGCTTTATAGTCAGTGCTTACCTACCTTTAGAAAAAGTATCCATTAACCAATCCAGATAGTATATCTGCAGTAATATATAATAAGGTTACTAAGAGTAGTGGGTAAAGCATAGCTTCACCCTCACTTTTAGAGGAAAGTAGTGGCTTGAGATACGGGCTAGGTTATAGCAGCATTTAAAGATAGCTTGAAATACGAACCTGATAGCGGCAGCAGATAGAGTATGGAAAGCTCTGTTGGTTTAGGTCACAAATAGTCAAGAATGTCTGAGTTTATAGTACTTAAAATATAGTATAACATTGTATCACATAATATATACAAATATATACTTAATAAAAAAGTCGTCAAGGCATAACCTTACTTTAAAAAAAAAATACACTTTGTACAATATAAACTTACAAAGTTGTAAATTAGTAACAAAAATATATTTATTTTTAAAAGGTATTTTTTTGCTTTTTTTTTAAAAAATACTAAATTTTAAAAATATTATTATACAACAATAAGTATAAAAAGATCATAAATTTTACATTAATAGATAGCTTAGAACTTGATTTATTTAGTACAAAAAAATTATAAATAGATAATTAAAAATTATAAAATTTTTATATATAGATAAATTAATTTTTTAATTTTAGTATATTTATATTTTTGTATTTTTTTTTTTTTAGTGTCAAAGTGCCCACTTTGGGGATTGGCTTTTATTTAAGAATATTTGACTACAGCACCCTATATGGAGGGAAATCTGATATTCGTATATTGATAAGTGTACAACTAGCTATACCTGCAACTTTTAGTTTCTATTTAAGTAGCTACCTGAAGGTTCTACCCTAGTTTCCATACCTGCAACCTACATACTGGCGTTGCCTATTTAAACCTCTGATTTTTTGCCTCTTGCCAGTTCATTTTTTATTACTGGAACACTGTTCCGAACACTAACTGCACCTTTAGGACTACTTTATCCTCAGTGGAAAACTTGGTAGAGCATTTTTCCGTCCTACACAAGTATCATCTATACTTCAGTAATATACGCATTTACCAAGGCGAACAACTTGCAGTCAGGAGTTACCTGCAACTGCTATCATTACCTACTTCTGCACTTGTAAAGTTCACATGACCCCAGTACCGCTCCGTTCTTCTTTCAGTTTCTTTCTCCAGAACTTTCTTTCTCCCAATTGCTTTCCCACTTCCAATCTGAGGACCTGGAAGGTTTGGTCTGCTCTGGCAAACCCAGGAACTCCAACCTCTGGTACATGATTTTACAACACATGTTCTTTTCCTCTGGTACGACTCCAGTGGTCCGGTTGGTAGGGTCTGCCTTAAACTCTTTTTGTCGTAAGTCTACTTTTGGTCAGTCCGAACCAGTCAGTCCCTGTCTAATTCCTTTTTGGGTACCGTCAAAAGCCAGCTACCTCTTTATTCAGATCTTGCCAAGTATGGTTTCCTTTTGTCCTATGGTTCTGTGCATAACACAGTGTCTGCGCTCCCTAGGATCTATGCGCCCCAGTTCTGTGCATAACACAGTGCTAGAGCTCCTAATACAAGTTGGTATAACCCAGGAAACAGATTTGTACATCCAAGCTTAGAGTTCAGGTTACCATAATGCAAATAAATTTTTTAAAATCATTTCCAGTAGGATTTGAATTCTGTACCTTTGTTACAACTACTTGGGAAGTGACAAGAATCCAACTACACTAAGTCGCCACACCCTATTTTTGTATTTTACAAATTAAAAAAATAAGTTATTAATAAAAACTTTTACAGAAATAAAATTTTTTAATAAAATTAATTTTAACTATTTTCTAAACTATAAAGTTATTTAAATATTTATATTAAATTTTAAAAAAAAAATTTATTTTAAATATATTAGTGTATTTATATTTTTGCACTGGACTATATTTGAAAATAATGCAAAATTTCTATACAAAAACTATATTCATTATTTGGTGAAAGAACTAAAAGATGTTTATGATATCAAATATTCTTACAAATACAAAAGTTTAAAATAAATATCAAAAAATGTAAATATGGGAGTGAGTTAGTAGAAAAGGGACAAATTTTTTCTAAGTAAAAGTTTTTTTGACTTTAAGCTTAAATATTTTAACAACTATTTTAATAAATTTAATAAATTTTTTTTATTTTAATTCTATATAATTTCAAGATTAAAATAAACAATTTTTAGCAAATTTGATTAAATAGTTGTCAAGATATTTTAATTTAAAAATTAAAAAAATTTTACAAAAAATGATTTGTCCCTTTTCTACTGACTCATCCCCATATCTATTAGTATTAGTACTAATAAAATTTTATTTCTAATACTACCCTTATAACGAAAAAAGGTGTTGATTTCAAAATAGTATATATATTTTTAGTATCAATTAATTGTGATTTTTTTAAATTTAAAAATATCTTAATTATTTTAACTGTGGTATAAATTAAATAATTTAAATTTTGGTAACTATAAAAAAAAATGAGTAGCTTTTAATTTTATTAGCATTTTTATTTTTTAATTATTTCATATATTTCTGTTTTAATTTTTTTATAAATTTGGTTCATTTCTCTTTATAAAGGTAAACATGTGTGTTTTTTTTGAAATTTTGTTTATGGCAGCATTGACTTTTAGTTTTAAATATTAAATACTAAATATTTTAATATAAATCAAATATTGATTAAGAATAAAAAAAAATACAATAACTAATAATACAGTTAGTTGTTGTTATTTCTTAAAGCTAGCCTAAATCTAATAAAATTTGACTCATAATTTAGGTCAATTGGCATAATTTTAGTTGTGCCACTAATTTATCTATCATAAATAACAATGATCAAAAATTTTACTTAGCAAACCTCATTTGATATCTTAAGTAAATTTGTTTGCAAGACCAAATTATATATTATATAGTCAACTCTAAATATACTAAACCTGCCTATACTGAAATTGAAATATAGTAAACAAGATTAGACAAACCAGATTTTTTATAATAATTTAGTCTAACTATACTAACCTTAATAGTAAATTTTTATAAAAACTCTTTTTTACTAGCTCAGAACTATATATATATGTTGTACCCAAATTTGGATTTTGTCCCAATTTGGAATCTGGTTTAATTCTACCTCTAATACTAGCAGTATACTAGCCCTAACCCTAACACTAAAGTCATCTAAAGTTCTAATTCTGCTACAAAATTCTTATCTGGGGCAGCCTGATACTTAATTGGGCACCAGAGTACAATATATATATATGTACAGTATATAAAATTTGATATAACAAACTATTATATGACCTTGTGTTGTGGCCATAACTGATCACAAATGCATTTTTTGTTTCTCACGTGCCCCTTCATCACATATAAGAGTCATGACCAACAGTTGTTGTTTGAATCCCTGAAAGCTAGTTACCCGCTAGCTCATTTTACCGATCTCATATCCCTGACAGAATGTTTCATCTATAGCATTTTTTGTTGACAGAATCTTTCTTCGACATGCCATGTTTTTAGCCCCCCCTTTTCTTGACAGAACATATTTTTGAAAAGACATTTTACTGACATGACATATTTTAGAAAGAACTTTTTTCCAATATGACATGTTTCTGACATCTTTTTCTGACAAGATCTTTTTCTGATTAGAATTTCATTTAAATAGATAGAGTGATATATTTGTGTTCATAATATCACATGATTAAGTATTCAGCCTAAATTAGGGTTAGAGTTAGGGTTATATTAGAATTAGGTGATAGTATAATTTAGGCTAAGTTGATAGTGCTAGTAAACAAATGATGTAGTTGCATAATTTCACATAATGTGATGATCACTGGGTTTATTATTCTTGTCAGTAAAAGTGCATTCAATAAAACTTAGTGTCAGAAAAAAGTCAAATTAGAAATATGTCATATCAGATAAATGTTTTGTTGAAAATATGAGATTTCTAAGAAAGGGGATGTTGAAAACATAGTATATCGAGAAAAGATTCTATTAACAAAAAGTGCTATAGTTGAAATATTCTGTCAGGGTCGGTAAAATGAGCTGGCAAATAACTAACTTTCAGAAAATCATATCAGAATCATGCCAACCTATATATACTTATAGTTATGCCCTTTTTCTCTATGCGAACATAGAAGTACAAGTATAAGCGAATATAAGCCTAAGCAAGTACATGTATGAGTTATAAGTATAATTTTCCTTTTTTTTGTAAATTCGACCAAGTTTAACTAACTTTTTTTTTTGTTTTTGTACATCCTTATATATTGTTATCGAACCCCAAATTAATTTATAAATGGGCTAGGTGCTGCAAAAAGGGACCAAATTGACAAAACAAAGAATCTTCAGAAAATCAATTTTTGTATTGTAAATCTTATAATAGCTTATAAGAAAATGCAAACTGCAAAATTTTATTAATACAACAACTTATGTGTTTTAAGTAAAAAATGATCCCAATATCATTCTAAATTGATTTATATAAAAAAAATTACTTTTGAAAAAATTGTCAATTTGTCCTTTTTCCCAGCACCTAGTCCAAATTATAGCATTATTACGTAATCTATCAATTAACAATAAAATACTTAACTTCTGATTCCATGTTCCTGTACCACTTGATTCTTGATTGATTATAATCAAATCTGGCGATTAACTACTATGACCCAATCAATAGCGGGTCCATATTATTTCACCAATAATCACTTCACTGACATAACATTTTACTAACAAATATTTACCGACAAGTTCATTTTACCAACAGTTTGTTTTTAGCTAAGTTCATTTTACCGACAAGTTTTTTTTCAAAAAGCACACTAACTTTAGCCCTAATTCTACCTAATTCTACTCTGACTCTAACGACAATGACCAGAATTACTTTGTCAGTGAAATGAGCTTCGGTGAAATAAACTGTTGGTAAAATGAACGTGTTGGTGAATAATTGTTGGTGAAATGTTATGTTGGTGAAGTGATTGTCAATTAATTGATTGCCACCCATCAATAGCACACATGATCAAAACAACCAATCCTTCAGTTGTACTACATATTTCACGGCCAATCTTTGCTATAGAATTGATTTTGACTGTGACACTTTGTAAATATACATATCTGTAAATTCTAAGATCTAAAATATTCCAAAAAAAATAATAAATAAACATAAGAACAAGTCAAAATTTTTTGTAAAATTCTAAAATTTACTGGTTATAAGCATAATTTATTGGTTAGCTTTTTACTAAACTGTTCAATATAAAGAGAGTAAATTATAATGAATTTACTCTATACTAAACAAAATCCTCTAGAACATGCAGTTTGGTATATCAAGAGTCAACCATATATAATTCTAGAATATCAAATTTATATCTGTTAAACTCATCAAAAAAATTAACAAATTATCCTATATGAAAAAATAACTCAGACTTATTTAATAAAGAATATACAAATATCTCAAAACTGGGCATAGTAACTTAAAAAAGTTGCCAGACTATTACCCCCAAGTGGCAGGTCAATCAGAATCTGATTATATTATGATAATATTTGGTTGTAATAGGAAGAACATAAGCTAGTGTATTTAAACAAGCAATTTTTGTAGTTGGGCTATAGGTATAGCAGCTAGTATAGAACCTTCAGGCAGGCAGGCTACTTAAATTAGACACTAAAAGTGCATGTATAGCTAATTGTTCACTCGTTAATATAACAAATATCATTACTTTCAATAAAGCGAAAGGCCAAAGCAGGCCGTCTTTAAAAAAAAATATATTTCAAAAACTTATTAAGTAACTTTTTCTTATTATCTTAAGTAAACTTATTTCTTATACAAAAACATATATACTTTGAAATTCTTAAATCTCTAATCTTTAATTTAACTAGACAAATCAATAAAATGTACAAAAATTTACTAATTTTATCTAATAAAAAAATACCCAATTACTCAAAAATATATTAACTCCTCTTAACGTATTAAATAAACTTTGTTTCTCTTATAAAATTATGTTTATCTTACAAATTCTATATCTAATACTCTAATATTTATCAAAATAATAAAAAAAATATTAAAAAACACTCACACATTAAATAAATAAGGGAGGTTTCAAAAATTATGTGATTTTTTGAGTGCTTTTGGATCTATTTTTAAATATAAATTGATATGGAAAGAGTGTAAATTAACTGTCGATATTAAATAAATTAGAATTAATGTGAATTTAGATTAGTACTTTCTAATACTGTATAATTGAATTAAATTCCCTGTTGTTACTACCCAAATATTATGCATTTTATGGAATCACAAAAAGTATATATACAATTTACAATTTTTTAAGCATAAATTAATAATTACACTAGTCTTTTTACAAATAAATAAATAAGTAATAGAAATGGATATTGTGGTATAGTTTAAAATATGCTAGTGAAGAAAATTTACGAAAATACTTGAATACAAATTTTTATCAAATTACAATAAACTGACAAGTTACATATTGCTAAAGAAATAGCGCTCAGAATTTATTCTTATATGATGATAATATTGCTCATAGCGTGCTTTATATATTTATTAATTTTAATTCTTGATTATATGTGAGGATGAAAGCATTTCAGGTTCTAAAACCCGAAATCAAAATTTGAAGATGAAATTATTTTTGACCTATTTTACTTGAAAGACGAAATTATTTGATACTTTTTTTGAATAGACAAAATTATAAGGAACATATCTATATAAATTTTATTTGCTCTTCCTTATAAAAAATTTAATTTTCTTTAATGAAGATGAAATAGGCCTTTTTCAAAAATCAATTTTGGTGGCATCACTATTCTTGATGAATTTTTTTATTACATAGTATTAGAAAAATATTATTTTTGCTATAGATATACGCCAGTGCTATACCTTATTAATATATATTCATAATTTATTTAGAATAGAGAAATAAAAGCTAAAAAAAAACTAAATTGTACTTTGTATTGCAAGTGATTTTAATTTGGTTGGACAATTTTTTAAAGCGCAATGTGATGCATAATGATGCAGATAAATTATGTGTTTTCTTCTTTTTTTTTGAAAAAAAGAAAATTATAGAACTTTAAAAATACATAACATTTAAATTGCTTTATAATTTATATAAAGTTATTAATTTATTTAACTTTAGATCTGGCAGTGATGTTGGACAATTTTGAATTAGACAAGTCACCTGTTGAAGTTGAAGCCACAACATTGCATATAAGAAAAAAAACTTTTTAACTGTGAATAATGTGAATCATTTTTACACATTGAACCAAAAGATATTAAGAGGATATTTGTTAAGCAAAAACCTTTATTCTATATGTTACCATAGTCGAAGCTGTGGCTCAAATTCAAATAAGAATACATGTTCAAAAAAATTCAATGTTCATTTTTGGTTAACATTTTATGGCAGAAGTTAAAAATCTTGAGATATTAGTTTTTATTAATAAAGTCATAGAGAAACACAATTATATTTTAAATAGAGAAATAATAGAATTACCAGACAATGAAAATTTCATGAAGTATAAAGTTATACCAGAAATAGAGTTTTTGGTAAATGAAAACAAAGAATTTGGTTTATATGAATATTCAATAATGAGCATTTACAAAATTAAAACTTTGGCTAGATGTAACAGTTGTCTATACTTTCTAAATATACAAACACAGATAATTTCAGGCTTGAAGATTTAATCAGACGACTATTCAAATTAATACCTTGTGAACAAAATATGGCATTTTATTGATTGTGCCATATTTGTATTTATTTATTCTCTAGCAAATAACCTGTAGCTTCATCACGGGATCTAAGCATATTCTCTAGCAAATAATTCATAGCTACACCACAGAATCTAAGCATAATGTCTAGCAAATAACCTATAGCTTCTACATGGAATCCAATTAACAACTTATACTTTCCAGCATTCGCAAGAAATTTTGTTTGTACGTAATTATCTAATTATTTAACTAAAAATTACATTGTTACTTTTTACAGTTACTTGCATAACTACAAAATAATGCCCAGGGGTATAATTTCTACTTTGACTAAATTAAGCTTAATTCAGACCATAATTCAAAATAACGTGCATGTGCATTATTTTGTGGCTATGCGCTATGTTAATTACAAGAGGAAATCAACATAGTATACATAGTCTAATACTGCTGTATTCTAACCTTAACTTTGGTATTACCACAGACTATTGCAGGTCATTTTTCTAATTATTCGGCAGCTTACTATGATAGTACTTGCCAAATAACTTGAATTATTTGGCAGTAATTGTGTCATCTACCAAATAACTACATATTATTTGACAAACTTATATGATTATGGAAAACTTTCTTTTTGTTATTTTTTTTTGTTACTAGGGATGTTAAGTTGTTTGGTCTGAACTAGTTTAATTGAGTTTTTAACTCAGACAGTTATAGTCAAGATTGAACTGGCAGAACTAATTTATTTATTAGTTTATTAAATGAGGCACGTGATATAACTAGCTAGGTTTCTTCATGGGAGTAATACATATTATGGAATTATTTCATTTATTTTGCTATATTAAATTTTTGTAATATAGTGATAACTATTATAATGAATCATTTAATTTATTCCAAGATATTAAATATGTAAAATTATTGTAATTCTTTAATTTATCTTGCTATATTAAATTTTTGTTATATAGCAATAAAAATTAACAAGATATTAAATACATAAAATTATTGTAATTATTTAATTTAACTTACTGTATTAAATTGTTTGTCATATAGCGATAATTATTGTAATGAATCATTTAATTTATTCTAAGATATTATAGCACTTTGCAAAAAGATGTGACTCAGTAATTTTTTTAATGATTATGCTGAGAATCACTGAGATTCCAGATTGTCTATTACGTCATATTTTTGATTGGTTATATTTATACAGTATTTCTTTGAAATCGGTTTAATTCTTAAAATCTCAAAAAATTTATAATATCTCTGATTTTCACACTACATTGTAATCTGCAGAGGTCATATCTTTTTGCAAAGTGCAATAAATACGTAAAATTATTGTATCATATAAATACTCAAGAATTTGTATACTTTAAATAAAATAAAATGCTGCTCAAAGTATACATGGATCAAAATAATATACATCGGTATGATATTGGATACTAGGATTCCGCAATTTGATTTGATTTTCAAATATTTGAATCAAATATTTGATCAAATTCAAATTCAAATTTGACTATATTTGATTTGATCAAATTCAAATATGGCCAAATTTGATTTGATTTGACAAATATTTGATTTGATTTGAAAATTACTATTAAAAATTCAAATTCAAATCAAATTCAAATTCAAATATTTGAATCAAATCAAATTCAAATCAGGATCAATTTGATTTGATCAAATTCAAATTGATCCAATATTTGATTTGATTTGAATTTGAGGAACCCTATTGGATACCCGATATATAATATATATATATACAATAAGTGCCTGATATATGTAACATATATTTATACACAAACCCGATATGTATAGAGTTCATACAAGATATCGGACACATATCAGCCACATATAGTACACATATAGTATACATATCATATACATATCGGATACATATCATATATATAAATTTGTAATGCATCATTTACCCGATATATATTATAGGGTACCCAATATGTGTAGAGTCATGTAGGATATCGGACACATGGGGATGAGTCAGTAGAAAAGGAACAATTTTTTTAAGTAAAAGTTTTCTTGGCTTTAAGCTTAAATATTTTAACAATTATCTTAATAAATTTAATAAAATTTTTTTTATTTTCATTTTATATAATTTTAAGATTAAAATAAAAAAATTTTTAGCAAATTTGATTAAATAGTTGTCAAGATATTTTAATTTAAAAATTAAAAAAATTTTACTAAAAATGATTTGTCCTTTTCTACTGACTCACCCCACATGTCGAATACATATAGTACACATATAGTATATATTAGGGTTCCTCAAATTCAAATCAAATCAAATATTGGATCAATTTGAATTTGATCAAATCAAATTGATCCTGATTTGAATTTGATTTGATTCAAATATTTGAATTTGAATTT
>QKWP01000612.1:196695-229271 GCA_003550325.1 Gigaspora rosea
AAAAAAAAAAAAAAAAAAAAAAAAAAAAAAAAAAAAAAATATAAAAAATGATATATGGGGACCTTTACAGCAAAAGGTGCCAATGGGCCAAAAATTTTTATTTTGTAATTTTGTAAAAATTATATGCCAATTACTCTAATTCTTCAAGAAATTGCATTTTTAAGAAAAAAATTTTTTTGGCCCATTGCCACCTTTTGCTGTGGAGGTTCCCATATATCGATTTAGATATATATCGATTTTTATCCAGTTAATCGATATATAGCAATATTTTATAATCGATATAAAATGATTAAGTGTTATATATCAATCAATATCTATATATAAAATTTCCTGATGATATACCATATATATATTAGGTATATATTGCATATATAATATTATGATAGTAATATTACTAGGGTTTTAAAAAATGGTCCTTATCCAGTAGTACATATTATTATTACAATTTTAATTAATTTATTTTTTAATTTATTAAAAATATATACGTACAAATGTAGCTATTAAAAAATTTTTTATTTATACAAATATTATATAAAATGAATATTTTAAGCAATACAATTCTATTCTAACAGACTAACCTTAAACATATAATTTATACTAAAAAACCTCTTGAACTAAATATTATATTTGAATCTAACCCTAACCCTAACTAACCATTGACCAATGAATTCACAAAATCTATTATAAACCACTCACTTATGAATCTATAACAGCAAATTCACTCTAATGATGTATGTATAGTGTACCCACAATGAAACAATAATGACAATAATATTGGAAGTAACGAATTGATAAAAAGTGATACCAACGTTGAAAGCAATATCTAAAAAAAGTCCAAAAACACCTTTAAAAGCACCTACAAGACAAAAAAGCATTAATTACATATATGCAAATATACCAAAAACAGTTAACAAAGAAAAATCGCACTTTCTGAAATCTTCAAGAAAGTCTGAAAATGCTCATAACAAATCTTGAAAACAAAGAGAAAAGTTAATAATATATCCACAACCCAGAATAGCAAAAATAATGAATAAAAGAAATCATACTTTCTAGCATTCTAAACGAAAAAGAACGAAATCTATGACAAGAAATACTGAAACATATCCAAAGCAATGTTGAAATTAGCGACAAGATACTATATAGTTATACAAGAAACGTCCAAAAAAACTAACAGGCACCCAAAGCAAAATCTCTGAAATACACTCGAATCAACATTGAAATTAGCTGAGGCAATCACAAAATCACTTGAAAACCCTAAAAAAAAGAAAAACTGAAGAGTAGTATTTAGAACTAGGGTGCATCAACAAAAATATAACAAAAAAAGTAAAAACACCAATACTACAAGTGACAATAATATACCAAAATAGTCAATACCAACAACAAAGCACCAACTAACGACTCCAATGCCAAAATCTGAAACTGTTACCTGAAGAACCTAAAAAAGAAAAATGTAAACGTTAGTATTTGAACTAAACTGTGATAAATATACTACTAAACTAATGACACCAACAACGAAAAAATGCATGTACCGAAATAGACGACACTAACAGCGATAGCTATTGACAAACAACTAGCGATAGAAGCTGATAAAGAAAGGTTCTCCAAAATGGATAACGCAAATTAAAAAATAAAAAAAAAAACAAATTAAATAACAGATAAATTATAATAATGATAAAAAATAAAAATACTGTATTAAATAAAAAATAAATTATTATTATAATAATAATAATAGTAGAGCGTTAGTTCATGGCGACCCCATGATCAATCAATAAAAATCGATTATGTGAATCACGTGCTTGATTGATTGATCAATTGATCAATCGAGTACATGATTTATATAATCGATTTTTATTGGTCGATTAGGCCAAAAAAACAAAATTCAAAGAATTTGAACACACATAAAAGAAGAAAAAAGTGAAAATCTGTAAAACTAATGCTTAAATCGATCTTAGTGAACTAATTAAAAATGATGGAAATGAAATACATAATGCCAACAGGTCACTATGAAAAATTTTTTATAATAATAATAAAGTAATAAATAAAAAAGATGAAAATATATATATATATATGAAAAAGTCTATTTGTAACAGCATGTTACACACTTGTTTGTAACAGCCAATAAGGCCATATTAATGTTAAAGTAGAGTTAAAATTAGGGTTAGGGTCAAGATTAATACAGAATTGCGAGAGGATCATTTTTTGTTAGAAGTGCAATAGGGGTTATCATAGTAAAATTTTGAGTTAAAAATAAAGCTGTTACAAATAAGCGTGTAACAGGCTGTTACAAATAGATTCGTCCTATATATATATATATAAATAACAAAAATCACATGAAGATCTAATAGTGATCTAATTAGATCTAGATGAAAAAAATAAAAGTAATTAAAAAAATAATAAAAAAAAATTAAAAAAAAATCGAAATTAAATAAAAAAATAAATTATAATAAAAAGAAAGTTAAAAATAAAAAAAAAAGAACCAGTAAAAAAAATTAATTAAAAATAGATTATAATAATAAAAAAATAATAATATAAATAAAAAAGTAATAATAATAATAATAATAATAATAATAATAATATAAAAAAATAATAAATAAAAAATTCTGACAGCAAAAGATGCAGTCAGAATAAAAAAAAAGTCAAAAAAAAACAATAAAAAATATAAAAATAAAAATAAAAAATCTCACGAAAAAAATAAAATAAAATAAAATAAAAATTTTAAATATAAAAAAAAATTTAAAAATTTAAAATATAATAATAAAAATAAAAAAAAAATAAAAAAAAATAAAAATAACAAAAATAAAAAAATAAAAAAAAAATAAAAAAAATAAAACAAAATAAAAAATTCTGACAGAAAAAGATGCTATCAGTTTAGTTTATCTTATTTATTTTAACCAAATTATTTTAATAATTCATGACTTTTACAGAAGTTAAAAAATCATATAATAATGGGGCGTGGCGATATAGAGAAGCTGTTTGGTTGTTACTTCCAAGCGACAGGTTTAGAGTTCAAGTCCCACTGGAGACAAATTGAAAAATAGGCCTGTGTTATGGTAGCATCTGTTCATCGATCGGTCAGGTATATTACCTGTAACCTTGGTACCAACATCTTGAATAGGAGTATTAGTGTAGTTGTGTAAATTACACAAACAAATCCAAGGGACCAGAACAATTGAAACCCGTTTGGCAAGTCCCGAGTAAGGAGGTAAGGAAGATCTTCCAACAGTACTACAGAAGACCAAAATTTTGACTGAAGACCGGAGAACCGGACAGAAAAGCTCTATAGCAAGAGGGGACACCAATCTGGCCGCCGGAGAACTGGAGAAAAAGTACCTATGTTTTGAAATTAGGTACCAAGAAAAGGAAGTCCATCAAGCGTATAAAGCCAGACTGACCAATCCTTCTGAGCTAACTGGTTTGGTAGTTTGGGAGGGATCGGTAAAGGTTGGAAGAAGAGTTGGATGTGAGTACTGGAGATCAAAATAAACCTGCAAAGGCAAACAGAACTTACTGGCCAATGAGAAGTAGAAGCATGGAGGTATGTACGTGTCAAGACCTAACAGAGCTCTGGGCGCACCCATATGGGAGTCTTAGGACGTTAAGAGGATTTGGAACTACCAATACGAGTATAGCTAGTACAAGTGCTTGTGGTAGTATGAAAGCTGGGTCAGCCAGCCACCCCATGATGCTATCCAACTATGCTTGGTACTGGAAGCCTCAGCGAAACATGCCTGGATACCTCGTTACCATAGCGGGGAGTACAGTCGTTCACATATTTCTGAACTCAGAACGCTAAATCCTGGGTCCCGAAGTCACAGGAAAATTGGTTAGTTGCGGCAGCATGCAGGCTTAAGATACTTACCCAATGTGGTAGAGGCAGCTGGGACCCCAAAATATACATAGATAGGTCAGGTTAATTATAGGGTTACTAAAAAATGAAAGATCTGCAGGAAAACTTCAAAAATAAGCAAAAAAATTATTTAAATAGAAAAGATCTGTATAAAAAACCTCAAAAATAAGCAAACCCATACCTGACCTATCTATGTATATTTTGGGGTCCTGGCAGCTGCCTGGCTTGAGATACGAACTCCCAAGAAGTACGCTAGTAAGGAACTTTAGGTGTACCAATTTAGAAGCATAAAGCGCCTACTTAGAATTACATACACCAAATTGGAAGTAACAATACTAGGAAATGTGGGTAAAGTGGTGGATATGTAAATACTAATCAGCAGCTGGGAAGGGATATACAAAACCAGGCTGGCTATATAAATGAGAATATGGTAGGCTCTGATAGGTTTAGGTTATGGATAAATACTCCAAGTCTTGGTACTTAGTAGATAGTATAAAGATTGTAAGCAGTAATATGTAATGATTAATATACATCCAATAAAGTCCAGAGGCATGACCTCACCTTAACAACAAAAAAAAAAAATCATATAATATTTTCTAATAATGATTTAGTATCAGAAGTATCTGACAATTTTAATTTGTTTGATTCGGATGAAGAATATAATAACAATGAAAAACCAATCTTGGGTACTGAAAAAATTATTTAAGCATTATATATTGATGCAAATTCATAATTTTTAATTGAAAGTTGTAAACTTGCAAATATAGCAATTAATCTAATATTTGAAGGTGAGTTAGGACAAGAATGTCTCAATCTGGAGTCTATTAGCATTAACTATCCATACCTTTGAAGCTTTTCAAATTGCTTCAGATGTGCAAAAATGAAGCTGTGGGTAGATTGGTGATGAATTTTATACAATTTGACTTGATAGCCCTCTTTTTCTAAAAAAGAAGTTGCATCCCGAATATCCTGTGCTAGTTTAGAAGCACTAGTTAAATAGGTATTTTGAGGATCACAGATCTTATATTTTATATTGGTGACTTCCCCCCACTTCAATTCCTTTATGCTCATGCTAAGATTTAGTTTTTCATTTGCATACTCTTTAACTGCACTAACTATCGCGGGCACGGGATAATTCTTAACTGCTTCCTTTTCTACCAAAACCTAAATAGCTTGGGAGCATTTTAATTCATGTGCATGATCAAGAGAGTTTTGAAAACGTTCAACAAGCACTTTCTGGGTGGTAAAAAACCATGATACTTTTATTTTTGTGAATATAAACCTGCTTTTCATACCTTTATTTTTCGCTATTCCTCACTTGGAACATCCTCTTTGCATGTGCTTGATTTCAAATGTTTATTAAAGCAGCATACATAGGTTTTCCAATAATTTCCATTAACATGGTTCTTAGAACTAAGTTTCACCCAAACGTTTGTAACTAAAGGCCACCATTCCACATCAAATTCGTTTATCGGTACTTCGAATGGTTGTTGGACATTAAAAAGTAAACTGCATTTTTGGTTAGATGTAAGACTTGAATATATTACAACGATATCTGTTGGTTCAGGACTTAGATATGAAAAACTGGATATTTGCTGCAAGAGGTCTTGTGTGAAGTTTGTGTTTTTGTTTACTTTACCGGAAGTATTCATTACCTTTTTTTAAAAAAAGAATTTTTTTGTCAGAATGTTTTATTCATTATTATAATTTTTTTTTTTGTAAGAAAAATTGCAGGACGCTGTACCTGTTTTCTTGTACAAAAAAGATAAGTTTTGCGCCAATATGCCTTATATATTTGCCCCAGATTTTGGCAAAAAAAATTCTTGAATTTGATTGGTCATTGTATCGAATAATAATAGCTCTAACTTCCGGATGGACAGGCCCGACGACTGCTGGATCACGTGATGGCACCCTGCTTTAACGGTTCCCCTCAAGCAAAAGTATCGATTTTGATAGATCTATGGTTGCTTTTTTAATAGATCTACAAAACACCCAAAATTGGGTAGCGTTCTTGATACATCATACATAAAATTTAAAATTTTCAAAAATTTGAGCAAAGTTATTTTGATGATTGTATAATTAAAATAAAAAAAAAAATCATTAAATTTGGTCAAGAACACGCAGAGATATCTTTGATGAAAGTTTTCTACTTCTAAAAACGTATATAACAAAGAAGCTGCGCCAAAATTGTTTACAAGAACTTTATCGAAGATATCTCTATGAGTTCTTGACCAAATTCGATGAAAATTTTTTTATTTTAATTCTATGAATCCATCGTATTTGAATAAAAAAATTTTCATCAAATTTGGTCAAGAACTCGTAGAGATATCTTTGATAAAATATTTTTCTTCATTTCCAAAAACGTATATCGCGCCAAAATTGGTTACAAGAACTTTCATCGAAGATATCTCTGCGAGTTCTTGACCAAATTCATTAAAATTTTTTTATTTTAATTCTATGAATCCATAGTATCCAAATAAAAAAATTTCATCAAATTTGGTTAAGAACTCTCAGAGATATCTTTGATAAAAGTTTTCTACTTCTAAAAACGTATGACAAAGAAGCTGCGCCAAAATTGTTTACAGGAACTTTTATCAAAGATATCTCCACGAGTTCTTGACCAAATTCGATGAAAATTTTTTTATTTTAATTCTATTAATCTATAGAATTTAAATAAAAAAAATTTCATCGAATTTAGTCAGTAACTCGTAAAGATATCTTTGATGAAAGTTTTTTTTTCATTTCCAAAAATGTGATTTCACAAAGAAGCTGCGCCAAAATTGGTTACAAGAACTTTCATCAAAGATATCTCTGCGAGTTCTTGACCAAATTTGATAAAAATTTTTTTATTTTAATTCTATGAATCCATAGTATTCAAATAAAAAAAATTTCATCGAATTTAATCAAAAAATAAAAAAAAAATCTTTGATATAAGTTCTTGTATCCAATTTTGGCGCATCTTCTTTTGTGATATACGTTTTTGGAAATGAAGAAAAATATTTTATCAAAGATATCTCTACGAGTTCTTGACCAAATTTGATGAAAATTTTTTTATCCGAATACTATGGATTCATAGAATTAAAATAAAAAAATTTTCATCGAATTTGGTCAAGAACTCATAGAGATATCTTCGATAAAAGTTCTTGTAAACAATTTTGGCGCAGCTTCTTTGTTATATACGTTTTTAGAAGTAGAAAACTTTCATCAAAGATATCTCTGCGTGTTCTTGACCAAATTTAATGATTTTTTTTTATTTTAATTATACAATCATCGAAATAACTTTGCTCAAATTTTTGAAAATTTTAAATTTTATGTATGATGCATCAAGAACGCTACCCAATTTTGGGTGTTTTGTAGATCTATCAAAAAAGCAACCGTAGATCTATCAAAATCGATACTTTTGCTCCCCTCAAATATCTCAAAATAATATATATGTAAAAATGGACCCTTTTAACTTAGAGCACCCCATATTATTAAAGTGTTATATCCGAATTAAGTGCTTCTGCAAGACATGAAAAAACTACGGTTGAACCTCTGATCAAATTCAATAACCTATCAAATTTAACAAAAAATTTTTTCGAGTGGTTCTTACTTTTTCGACACCTATTTTGTCGACAGCCCAACACATAGGGTTAGGGTTAACATTTTATTATTTTCAGGTATATATATTAATAATAATAAATTGCCATCCGCGTGATGTCGGTTAAATTGGGCTGTGGTAAAATAGTTGTCAATCAAATGGGGTGAATCCATATTATCGTTTTCTAATAGTTAAAGTTCCACATGAAGTAAACACGACACATGAAGTAAACACGAAACAAATCAATGGTTAAAGATTCATTCATATGATGTATGGCATTTTATGACATTAAAATAACGATAAACCTATTCAAGGTGCGATAATTAAATGTATCTATCATTTCAAAGTTTCTCGGAATTGTAATAATTTTTGACCGGCGCACGATAATCGATAATTGTGATAATAAGCTGTATAAAAATTAATACAATATGATTTAAAAAATTGCCTGAATTAATCCGTTCATTTAATCAATTTTAATAATTTTATTTAAATTCATTCGTACAATTCAAAAAAAAAGGTAATACATAGTACAAAATCTTTGCGCATAATTAAGTTAGTGAATATGTCGGCATCAGGGTTGACAATTTGGCTATAAACTGAGGAAAAAAGTTCGATTGGAGTCCAATGAATATTTATCATTGAGATCTTTATCTCTATTGGTGCCTACGTACATACATACATATGAGTAAACAAATCAAATTAGTAAGGTGGGACATACATATGTATTTCCATTTCAAGATATGTTAATAGGCAAGGTTAATTTTTATTTGGAATCACGAAATATTTAGAAATAGGAACAAATTATTGTAGCATTTTTACGCCATAGAAAAAGAATGAAATGGTTGGAACCCTATACAATAAGTTAACCGCCGTAATATTTATTCCTAAATTGGTATTGTTGGAAGGAATTAATCGATGCATAAATTTTTTAAACCAAAATTACCTCTTGTGTATATATTATTATTATATATATATATATTGATCTTTGTATGATAAAGTTATTTAATCAATAGATCAGACCATTTTACCAATTTGATCAGACAAGTTTACCAAAGACCCTTTGACCATTGACCAACCAAAGTTTTGGTTAACAACGATTTGACCAACTTTGTAAGATGACCTAATTTCAGGAGCTAATTTCAGTCAAGTGCAACTTCAAACGCCTGAAGTTACAATTTCAACTTCAGGCACGACAAGATTAGATATTCTTAAATTCTCGAGTACAGTAGCACACTTCATTGATGTTAATTATTTAGGAAATATTTAATTTCAATATGCTTCTTGTCTCTATAAAGAGTTGTTTGATTTTAGGTGTCAAACAAACAATAGCTTATGCTTGTACCCTTGGTAACCAACTTTAATTATAAAATGCATCGAAAATACAACTTTTTCACAGCGCGTATCGTTACATCCAATTTGATTAAGCTATAATATAATAATCAAATTTGGAATATCTTAGTATTGTTTAAATCGTCTCATTGAGATGATTTGAGCAGTACAAAATTATTCCAATTCGATTACACTTTTTGAATTAATTTTGAATTTCCATTTTTTGTACGAATTTGAATATCTTTTTGTCCAAATTTGATGTCTATTTGTCTAGATTTGATGTTAAAAAGGGGCACAATACACTATTTTTTTTATATTTAAACATATTCACTTATGCTTAGAAAGCGCTTAATAATTATCTGATTCATTGAGTCCTGCACTAAACTCTATGGCTAATTACAAGTTCATATTCTTTATTTCTATCATTTATTATCTTATGGTCGTAGAAGCAGCATACAGTATGTTTATAATCGTTAATATATATATTTTCAATTGAATTAAATAATGCTCTCATTTTCTCATTTAAAATAGAAGTGACTCTGCTTACACCTCAGAATGTTCAAAGGAGGTTCGACTATTGCTATTAATTGGACCTTTAGTGGTATACAAACCACGCCTGTTGAGCCATTAATAAATAACACAGAAAAACATTCTGTTACAGTAATAGATAATGATATTGATCTGGCAAAAAAAAGTGAAATTTGGAATGTTACGGTTGATAATAGAAATTATGTATTATGCTTACGAGATAAAGCATCTTATACTTATGTATATTCTGATGCATTTACTGTTAGCCAAACTAACGCTTATTATGATAATGATCAAACTACTAATAGTAATGATCAAACTAATAATAGTAATGATCAAACTAATAATAGTAATGGTCAAACTGAAGGTAAGAATCACTATATTGATTTGTATATGATTATACAGTATCATTCATATATCTTTATATACAATATATAGGATTATCAAAGACTGACATTATAATAGCCGCTGTGGCAGCTTCATTTATTGGCCTTTTTTTCATTATTTTTCTTATCATTGGATGTTGCAAGACAGATGACTCAACTACATTTTTTTTCTTATACTTATTAGCATATATTCTTCCTCCATTATGTGTAATTTTAGTATTTGCTAAGGGGATCAAGAAAAATTTAATAAGATATTTCATATTGTTTTTAGTTTAATTGGTACAATTGCTTATATTCCTGGTGTGATTCATGCTCTTTATTGGGTATTTGCTAAAATAGAAGACTCGTAGGTCATAAGTTCAAAATTCTAATAAATTATTTAATTACCGATCACTTCATAAACTTCACCAGCTATCAGGATTGTTAAAATTTATTTTCCATGGGTTCATCTATTTTTTCTTAGAAACAAGATCAATAATTATTAGCAGTTTGAAGGCCGGAGGATATAAATATACAATCATGTGATAGTATATGATTGGCAAAAATTGTCCTCACGGGATTTCCGATGATCATCGATCACTGACGGGTAAACACGGCAATTTACCGTAATTTACCGTGCAAGATACCCGGGTTAGGGTGTGTCCAGGATTATGCGAAAGCACAATATGCGCATAATTTAACAATTTTTCGCATCGCATATGCTTCGCATAGTCGAGCAAAAAAAAGCATAAATCACGATCACGTGAATAAAATATGATTGGTTGTTGCGAGTATGTTAACTTCGTAATTTGGGTGGCAAAAAGTAAGTTCCGAATAATTTCGATGTAGAAAATGAATAAACTTAAATTATGAGCATAGTTGAGGTAAAATTTTCTGCAAATGTCCGAAAAATCCTGAAGAATAGATTTAATTACATATAGCGTACAATAATAAAAATCGCATAATCGATCGCATAATTCTCAGTCCGCCCGCCTTATCACATCGCATAATCCTGGACACCCTAACCTGGGTACGATTAAATCTCACGTGATAAAATTTGATTTGTACCCCGGGTATTTTGTATGATAGAGGGGTGGGAGGTCTTTTGTAAAGAGCGTATATTAGCCCATAAGTAAAAAAAAATTATTATTAGTAAATCGACCTTTGATTTGCACCCGGGTCTCTTACAAAACACCACAACAAATAGCTTTGAAAGATACCCGGTACAAATCAAGGGAGCATAGCGGGCTTTCATTCTGATTGGATAATTTTTGTAGATCATTTCGTGATTTTACAAAATCTGATTGGCTTATAGATTTATATTAAGAACGAGCCGAAGTAAATATTTTGTAAGATTAAATAAAAAGATACACTTATTTAAATTTGAGAATTACAATGATTTATTATAGTACTTGGATCTAATGTTATACGCGTATAATTCTATTATTATTTATTATTATTATTATTATTATTATTATTATTATTATTTTATTAAAAAAAATCTTAAATACGGAACTATCATTTTTTTATACAGTATTTAACTATTCATATTTTAACAAATGCTTTTGTAGATTCGCATATACAAAAAGTAACCCATTTTAATTTGACCTATTATTAATTAATAATCAAGAAAAAAAATAAGCATAATCTAAAATAATCTAAAAGATCTTTGACACAAATTTTGATTCGTGTTAACGATAAAATCCTTAAAACTAAATCACTTGCCAACAATAAATAATTATAGATAGAATAATAATTAAATTAATATAAATAAATTAAAATAATTAATCAACTACAATAAGTAAAAGCACACAAAACTTGAACTTATCTTTTAACATTTCGACACCTTTCATCAATATCAATATCGTTGAACAACCATGATCTAAACATATTAATAATCTTGCGAAGACTCACAAGAGACCTAAATACAAAAAAAAAAAATTAATAACTTTTTCTTTTTAGAAATTCGTTCAGTCTAAATAATTAAATTGAAAAAAACCTTTTTTTATAGCTATATAGTTCTCATGATTATTCCTCTGTTTTCATGTTTTTAAGCCCAATATGCTCTATACGCTATGTTTAATATTCAAACCCCACATATTCGACGCTTCTTTTATATATTTTAACACCTTAATTACAATACTCCTCCACATTTCGACATTCACCTTTCTCAATGCACTAGATCTTAGGCTGACATACTAAAAGAAAGACAAGTAAAACAAATAAAAGCAAAAAAAAAAAATTTCGTTGCTTCATTTACTGATTTAACAATCCATACCTTTGTCTACTACCAAAAAAATAGTTCTTTATTTGAGTTCCTCTTGCTTGTCTACCAAGTACGGCATTTCAACATATTTGTTAACGTACACCCTATTCAAGGGTGAAATATGTTGCTTCTCATTTAACTTCCGAATTACTTCGCGGATTACCGAATTACTTTGACAGTTTATAAAGTAAGACGTGAACTTCCCAATTTTTTTTGTCTTACACTCTAGGAATTCGTATTCGTGGCTCCGAATTCAATCTTGTAACAGAAAATCGTTACTTTAATAAGGCTTTCTTATGATAAAATGATCTTCAAAAATCAGCCAATCATTATAAAGCCCGCTATGCTAATCAAGGGGGGTATCTTTCAGTATGAAGATCCTATTAAAAATTCGAAAGTTCTTTAAAACTTCTAGCGATGATTTCTCAATAAGTATTTGATCAAATTCAGTAAAATTTTTTTATTTTAATTCTATAATTTTGTAGAATTAAAATAAAAAAGTTCATTGAATGTTGTTCATGGTATCAAGAAATAATCGCCGAAAGTTTAAAAAAAAACTTAAAATATCAAAGATCGGGTAAATTTTTTTGCTTTGAATTTTAAACAAAAGATTTCTCGACAACCAACAATCCAGATTTGATCAAAAATTTTTTATTTTGATTCTATGGATGCATAGAAATAAAATAAAAAAATTTAAATGAATTTGGATAAAAAGTTGCTGAGAAATATTTATTAATTCACAATCCACATATGAATGATAGGATTTTATAAATTACGAAAGTATAATTTACTATGTTTTTTATATATGAATAAAATCTTTTTTCCTCTATATATATAAAAATTCTATATAGTTACAAAAAATAAAATATTAATATCTTTTTATCTACCAAACCAATTTCAAAAATTTTTTTACATTATATATAAAAAAGTATTCTCTACATTTTCAATTAGAAAATGTAGTATATTAACATAATAAAAAAAAAAGCTAGCTGTGGAAGAAAAAAAGATTTCATAATTATAATAAATTTAATAGTAATTTGCGCCTATGAAATACTATCCTTCTTATGTGAATCAGCAATTAATAGTTAAAAAAAATTTGGCTGCAGCTTTTTTTTATAGGTGAACGAAGATTACTCGGCACTTACCTGGTAAAATTCGATCAAAATTTTTATTTTAATTCTATGAACTTATAGAATTAAGATAAAAAAAATTGATCGAATTTGACTAGGCAAGTGCCGAGTAATATTCGTTTAAAGTTTAGACACTTATAAAAAAAGCTTCAACGAAAAATTTTTTTAATGAATATTCCTCGGCAACCTGCTATCAAATTCGATCAAAATTTTTTTTATTTTAATTCTATGAATCCATAAAATTAAAATAAAAATTTTAATCAAAGTTGAATAGTTGGGTGTCGAGAAATCTTTGTTTAAATTTCAAAGAAGGAAAAAATTATTCGATCTTTTTTTTCCCAATATTTTGTTTTTTTTTTAAAAAACAAATTTTAGCGATAATTTCTCGATAACAACTGAACAAGTTCAATGGGCTTTTTTTTATAATTCTACAAAATTATAAAATTAAAATAAGAAATTTTGACTGAATTTGGTCAGGTAGTTATTGCGCTAAAAGTTTTAAAAACTTTCAAATTTACTAATATGGTCTGCGCCACAGGATCTGCATCCTGTTATTTCACCGGTTCTGGTTTATTACACCGCGAGTAAATTCCATTCATATATTTAGCCATTTTATGCGCCTATTTACGAATGCTTACTGTTTACAACTTATTTTTAACGTATTTTCTTTGTGGTTCTGAGTTTTTTCTACTATATATTAAATTTTTAACTAACTATCAAAATAGAATAAGGTATTTACTTAATTTATTATATAACGTTTTTAAAATATTATTTGCCAATGAAATATTTATTTCTAAACATTATCACATCAGTAATGTGACATTTGTCTATTTTTTATGAATAATAATAATATGTACTAACATGTATCCTCCTCCTCTACAAATAAAAACAGAATAAGAATGCATACTGAAATGAAAACACATTAAGCATTGCTATAGCGAGATTATTTATTATTATATTTACTGTATCCTGGTCTTATTCAAGAACTTAATTTTTAAATTGAATAGTATCTATGGTACTATTCAGTTTAAAAATAAAGTTCTTGAATAAGACCAAGATACAGTAAATATAATAATAAATCATCTCGCTATATTTGATAAAAAATAATATTTAATTTGATAAATAATGCTTAATGAAACATTTTGTGTTTCATTTCAGTATGCATTCTTATTCTGTTTCTATTTTACATGTTAGTACGTATTATTGTTATTAATAAAAAATAGACAAATGGGGGACATCAATTGAAAAGGGACAAATTTTTTCTAAGTAAAAGTTTTTGCAACTTTAAGTTAAAATAACAACTACTTAATCAAATTAATAATTTTTTTTATTTTAATTTTATATAGTTATAGAATTAAAACAAAAAAGATTTTATTAAATTTGATATGGTAGTTGTTAAGATATTTTAATTTAAAATTTTAAAAAAAGTTACTAAAAATGATTTGTCCCTTTTCTATTGATGTCCCCAAATATCACATTACTGGTGTGATAATGTTTAGAAATAAATATTTTCATTAGCAAATAATATTTTAAAAACGTTATATAATAAATTAAGTAAATACCTTATTCTTTTATTTTGATAGCTAGTTAAAATTTAATATATAGTAGAAAAAACTCGGAGCCACAAAGAAAATACATTAAAAATAAGTTATAAACGCAAGCATTCGTAAATAGGCGCATAAATGGCATATTATACTGTAGAATAAAACATGGTGTCTAAATATATGAATGGAATTTACTCGCAAACATTATTATTAATACAATTTAAGAAATAAAAGACAAAACTGGGTAATAACGGGATGCGCAGTTTAGCAGATCCTGTGGCGCAGACCATATTAGTAAATTCGAAAGTTTTAAAACTTTTTGCGCAATACTACTTGATCAAATTCAGTCAAAATTTCTTATTTTAATTTATAATTTTGTAGAATTATAAAAAAAAAAGTTCATTGAACTTGTTCAGTAGTTATCGAGAAGTTATCGAGAACTTATCGCTAAAATTTGTTTTTTTAAAAAAAAAAACAAAATATTTGGAAAAAAAAGATCGGGTAACTTTTCCTTCTTTGAAATTTAAACAAAGGTTTCTCGACACCCTACTATTCAACTTTGATTAAAATTTTTTATTTCGATTCTATAGATCCATAGAATTAAAATAAAAAAAAAATTTGAACGAATTTGATAGTAGGTTGCCGAGGAATATTCATTAAAAGTTAAAAAAAAATTTTCGGTGAAGCTTTTTTTTATAGGAGCCTAAACTTTAAACGAATATTACCCGGCACTTGCCTAGTCAAATTCGATCAATTTTTTTTATCTTAATTCTATAAGCTCATAGAATTAAAATAAAAAATTTTGATCGAATTTTACCAGGTAAGTGCCGAGTAATCGTTCAAAATTAGGCACCTATAAAAAAAAGCTGCAGCCAAAATTTTTTTTAACTATTAATAAATATTTCTCGACAACTTGTTATCCAAATTCGTTTAAATTTTTTTTATTATTTCTATGAATCCATAGAATCAAAATAAAAATTTTTAATCAAATTTGGATGGTTTGGTTGTCGAAAGTCTTTGTTTAAAATTCAAAGCAAAAAATTTACCCGATCTTTGATATTAAGTTTTTTTTTTTTAAACTTTCGGCGGTGATTTCTCGATATCCAATGAACAACATTCAATGAACGTTTTTTTATTTTAATTCTACAAAATTATAGAATTAAAATTAAAAAATTTTACTGAATTTGATCAAGTACTTATTGAGAAATCATCGCTAGAAATTTTAAAAAACTTTCGAATTTTTAATAGGATCTGCATAAATTGCCAACTCGGGATACGTCGGAGTACATCGGAATATGGTCGACTGAATCGGAATCGATCAATTTTGCCCCAAGATCATAAAAAAATTTTACTAATAATCATATCCATTCATTAAGTAAAAAATGCCCGATAATTTTGCTATAACTGTATAAAGTCTGCTAACAACTAGAGCTAAATGCCGACCTAGATCCGACGCATCCGACCCGGAAATTTGGGGATAGCAGTGGGACAGCCCTGTAAAATCGTGTAAACCCATCTGATCGATGATCATCGGAAATCCCATGAGATACCTTATTCGACAATCATACTATCAAATGATAGTATATCTATATCCTCCGGGAAATTTCAAGCATTTATAATCCTTCAAACTGCTAATAATTATTGATCTTGTTTCTAAGAAAAAATAGATGAACCCATAGAAAATAAATTTTAACAATCCTGATAGCTGGTGAAGTTTATGAAGTGGTCGGTAATTAAATAATTTATTAGAATTTTGAACATGTATATAACCTACGAGTCTTCTATTTTAACAAATACCCAATAAAGAGCATGAATCACACCAGGAATATAAGCAATTGTACCAATTAAACTCATAACAGTATGAAATATCTTAGTAAATTTTCCTTCATCCTTATTAGCAAATACTAAAATAACACATAATGGAGGAAGAATATATGCTAATAAGTATAAGAAAAAGAATGAAGGTGAGTCATCTGCCTTATGACATCCAATGATAAGAAAAATAATGAAAAAAAAGGCCAAGAATTGAAGCTGCTATCGCGACTATTATAATTTCAGTCTTTGATAACCCTATATATTGTATATAAATATGTATATATGAATGATGCTGTATAATCATATACAAACCAATATAGTGATTCTTACCTTCAGTTTGAGCAGTTTGATCATTATCATAATAAGCTTTAGCTTGGCTAACAGTAAATGCATCAGAATATACATAAGCATAAGATGCTTTATCTCGTAAGCATAATACATAATTTCCATTATCAACCGTAACATTCCAAATTTCACTTTTTTTTGCCAGATCAACATCATTATCTATTACTGTAATAGATTGTTTTTCTGTGTTATTTATTAATAGCTCAACAGGCGTGGTTTGAATACCACTAAAGGTCCAATTAATAGCAATAGTAGAACCCCTTTGAACATTCTGAGGTGTAAGCAGAGTCACTTCTATTTTAAATGAGAGCATTATTTAATTCAATTGAAAATAAACATATATTAACGATTATAAACATACTGTATGCTGCTTCTACGACCATAAGGTAATAAATGATAGAAATAAAGAATATGAACTTGTAATTAGCCATAGAGTTTAGTGCAGGATTCAATGAATCAGATAATTATTGAGCACTTTCTAAGCATAAGTGAATATGTTTAAATATAAAAAAAATTGCGTATCATGCCTCTTTTTGACACCAAATCTAGACAAATGGGCTTCAAATTCGGACAAAAAGACATTCAAATTCGTACAAAAAATGGAAATTCAAATTAATACAAGAAGTGTAATCCAATTGGAATAATTTTGTACTGCTCAAATCATCTCAATGAGACGATTTAAACAATAAAAAGATTATTCAAATTTTGATTATTATATTACAGCTTAATTAAACTGACTTTTAAATATCCTTTTGTCTGAATTTGGATGTAACGATACGCGCTGTGAAAAGTTGTATTTTTGATGCATTATATAATTAAAAGTGGTTACCAAGGGTATTGTTTGTCTGACATCTAAAATCAAACAACTCTTTATAGAGACAAGAAGCATATTGAAATCAAATATTTCCTAAATAATTAACATCAATGAAGTGTGAGATTTAAGAAATATCTGATTTTGTCGTGCCTGAAATTGATGTTGTAACTTCAGGCGTTTGAAGTTTCACTTGACTGAAATTAGCTCCTGAAATTAGGTCATCTTACAAAGTTGGTCAAATCGTTGTTAACCAAAACTTTACTGGTCAATGGTCAAAGGGTCTTTGGTAAACTGGTCTGATCAAATTGGTAAAATGGTCTGATCTATTGATTAAATAACTTTATTATACAAAGATCAATATATATATAATAATATATACATAAGAGGTAATTTTGGATTAAAAAAATTTATGCATCGATTAATTTCTTCCAACAATATCACATTTAGAAATAAATATTACGGCGGTTACCTTATTGTAAAGGGTTCCAACTGTTTCATTCTTTTTCTATGGCGTAAAAATGCTACAATAATTTGTTCCTAATCATGCAACAATAAGAATCCTTTAATTATATATGCCTTGTCGTAATTCAAAATAAAAAGTAACTTTGCCTATTAACATATCTTGAAATGGAAATATGAATAATGAAATATACGTATGTCCCACCTTACTAATTTGATTTGTTTACTCATATGTATGTACGTACAGTATGTAAACAATGGCACCAATAGAGATAGAAGATCTCAATCAATTGAACTTTTTTCCTCAGTTTATAGCCAAATTGTCAACTCTGATGCAGACATATTCACTAACTTAAATTATGGCGCAAAGATTTTGTACTAAGTATTACCTTTTTTTTCTATTTATATAAAAGAGATAATTTATACATCGCATATGCGACATTGTCGCCCCTGTAATGTTAATCAAAACAGCCAAAATAAACTGAATGATTTCGTATAGTTAGGGTTAGGGTTAGGTAGGGTTAGGGTACGGGCGAAGAGGGTGGTATATAGTAAAAATTTGCAAGGAATTTTTTTTGTTAGAGCACAGAAGGTGGTTTCATATGCGAAATTTTTGGTTATAGGCGATTTTCGTCAAAACGAACGTTTGTTTTGAACTTTCTTCTTGTGCTACGTTACACCTGATCTTGAATTTTTATTGGTCGATATGTGAGGGCGACGCATCGCGGGGGCGATAAATAAATGAACCTATATAAAATTATTTAAGAATTGTACGAATGAATTTAAATAAAATTATTAAAATTGATTAAATGAACGGATTAATTCAGACAATTTTTTAAATCATATTGTATTAATTTTTATACAGCTTATTATCACAATTATGAAACATGCTGATTATCGTGCACCGGTCAAAAATTATTACAATTCCGAGAAACTTTGAATGATAGTATACATTTAATTATCGCACCTTAAATAGGTTTATTGTTATTTTAATGTCATAAAATGCCATGCATCATATGAATAAATCTTTAACTAATGATTTGTTTCGTGTTTACTTCATGTAGAATTTTAACTATTAGAAAATGATAATATGGATTTACCTCATTTGGTCGACACTATTTTACCACAGCCCAATTTAACCGACATCACGCGGATGACAATTTACTATTAATGTATACCTGAAAATAATAAAATGTTAACCCTAACCCTATGTGCTGGGCTGTTGACAAAATAGGTGTCGAAAAAGTAAGATCCACTCGAAAAATTTTTTGTTAAATTTGATAGATTATTGAATTTGACCAGAGGTTCAACGGTAGTTTGTTTTCATGTCTTGCAATCATTTCCTGAAACTTTCAAATTGACCTAATTCGGATATAACACTTTAATAATATAATTTAAGAATAGCAATTATAATATTATAATAGCATATTGTAATAAGTTCTTGCTTTCTTAAATGCATGCAAATCATTTAAGCTGCTCATCTGAATTTTCTTTATTTTTATAATTTAGAAAATGTATTTATGAGAATCTTCAAGTTAAATTGTTGTAAATTCTTTGACTTACATGTCCCATAATTAGAAAAATGATCAGAAATACTTGTAAATAACATAGCGTATAGCCGCGAAATAACGCATATGCACGTTATTTCGAATTACGGCCCGAATTAAGCTTAATTTAGGCCAAAGTTAGAAATTACACCCCTGGGCGTTATTTCGCGGCTATACGGGTAATTGTGGTAATTGTAGAAAGTAAATATGTAATTTTTTATTTAAATGATTGGATAATTATGTACGGACAAAATTTCTTGCGAATGCTAGAAAGTGTAAGTTATTGCTTGGATCCCATGTAGAAGTTACAGGTTATTTGCTAGGAATTATGCTTAGATTCTGTGGCGTAGCTACGGATGATTTGCTAGAGAATATGCTTAGGTCCGTGATGTAGCTACAGATTATTTGCTAGAGAATAAATAAAGAAAATACAAATGTGGCACAATCAATGAAATGCCACATTTTGTTCACATGGTATTAATTTGGATGGCTAAATCTTCAACCCTGAAATTTATCCGTGTTTGCATATTTAGAAAGCATAGACAACTGTGACATCCAACCAAGTTCTAATTTTGTGGACGAACATTATTGAACCTTCATGTAAACCATATTCTCCGTTTTCACTTACGGAAAACTCCGTTTCTGGTATAACCTTACACTTTGTGAAATTTTCATTGCCTGATAATTCTATCATTTCTCTATTTAAAATATGATTGTGGTCCTCTATGACTTTATTAATAAAAACTAATGCTTCAAGATCTTTAACTTCTGGCATAAAATGTTAACCAAAAATGAACATTGAATTTTTTTGAACTTGTATTCTTATTTGAATTTGAGTCGCAGCTTCGACTATGATAACATATAGAATAAAGGTTCATTGTTTAACAAGATCATCTTGGTTCAATGCGTAAAAATGCTTCAAATCATTTCCAGTTAAAAAGTTTTTTCCCACATGCAATGTTGCGGCTTCAACTTCAACAGGCGACTTGTCTAATTCAAAATTGTCCAACATCACTGCCAAATCTAAAGTTAAATAAATTAATAACTTTATATGAATTATAAAGCAATTTAAATGTTACGTATTTTTTGAAGTCATATAATTTCTTTTTTTCAAAACAAAAAAAGAAAACGCGTAATTTATCTGCATTATTACGCGTCACGTCGCGCTTTAAAAAGTTGACCAATCAAATTAAAATCACTTGCAACACAAAGTATAATTTGGTTTTTTTAGCTTTTATTTATCAATTTCAAAAAAGTTATATATATATATATATTAATAAGATATTCTTCAAATACTATGTAATAAAAAAATTCATCAAGAATTAAAATTAATAAACATATAAAACACTTACAAAATCTCTATGAGCAATATTCTCATCATGTAAGAATAAAATTCCGAGTGTTATTTCTTTAGCAATACGTAAATTATCAGTTTATTGTAATTTGATAAAAATTTGTATTCAAGTATTCTCATAAATGTCTTTTACTATCATATTTTAAACCATACCACAATATTGTAATCATTAATTTATGCTTAAAAAATTGTAAATTGTATGTATACCTTTTGTGATTCCATAAAATGCAATAATATTTGGGTGGCAAACAGGGAAATTTTAACGGATTAACGGAAGATGTGGTGTCAAGTATGCGTACTGATTGTTTATTCAGTATAGTATATATTTATATTATAGAGTATACTCATTATACTGTAGAGTATACTCATTTATACTTGTGAGTACAATACTCTAAAAAAATTTCTTTATACTTGTAAGTATACATACTATATCTATATTTTTAACGATAAAGCCTGGGTTCGATTACTGTTCGATTAATACCAGGGTATGTAACGTGATTGTGTTACATGAGATCATCTTCCGTTACACATATATACGTGATTTTTTTTTCGCTGTATTTGCGGCAAAAAAAAAGACACAACATTTCTGAGATCTTTGTGTAGGTAGATTTTTTTTTGTGTTTATAGGTTGATTTTTGATGTCTTTTGGTTGTACTTTTCTAATAGTCTATTTCTTTGTTTATTTGTGATTTTTAAATTCCTTTGGTTAGATTGCGTTATAGTAAGTTGTTAACTTTTTTCTTTTGTTACTGTGTTTATTTATTTTACTAATTTTTGACTAATACTTATTCTTTGGGTGCTCTTGAGTAATATCTTCGAATTGGCAAGAATATAATAAGCTATTAGTAAGAATACTGTAAGAATAGGCTGGCTGGTTTTATAAATATATTCAATTCGGAAGTCATGTATTTGTAAGAATTAAGAGGTTAATTTTCAAATAATGAACTTTATTTCTCATATTAATTATTTCAAGTTATTGATAATGCATGCTAATTTTTTTTGCCAACACTTGTTCTTTAGGTCACCTTTGAGTAAAATCTTCGAATTGGCAAGATTTTGATAACTACTATAGACTTGGCCGGTTTTATATTTTGCAAGAGCTGAGTTTAGCTTTAAATAAATCAATTTTTTCTTATAATAATTATCTCAACATTAAAAGCGACTTTTATTTCTGTATTTTATCTTATTTTATTCTAATCTAGCGCAAGCTTAATAAATATTTATATGTCTATTTTAAAAGGTATTAATAATATGAAAATTTGTATGCGTATTATCAAATTTTATAGTAATTAATATTTTTTTAAATTATGTAATTTAGATTTGAAAATTTAGTTAGATTATATTTAGACCGAATCTTAATATAAATGTTTATTTTAATTTAAATAAAATGTGTATTAAAAATAGATTATTTGCTATAGTTTTAAAAAAATTAGTACATATATTAATAAAGATACGTGTAATTTATAACTAATAATTAACCGTTACATTAATTCCTAAATCCTAGATCAATAATTGGAAAATCACTTTCTGAAGAAGAATCGATCGTTAGATCAATTACTTCTTCATAAAAACTTGCGCTTAAACCTTCTTTTTTAATCTTATCCATGAAACAGTAAAAGAGTTTTATCGTTTAAAAAAAAACGTATAAATCTGATTGTACGATGATCATTATACACAAAATCACATGAGTATAGTAAAACGTATACGCTAATAAATTTTGACAATACTATACTGATTAACCGATCTATACGCATACTCAGTAAATATACACTCGAATTTAACATATAGTTCAATATACTAGAAAGTACACGTCAAGTTTAAAATAAAGTATAAAATAAAGCTTTTAATGATTTCCTCATCTAAACTCATATTGATTCTAATTTATTTAAGATCGACAGTTATTCACTTTCTTTCCATATCAATTTATATTTAAAAACGGATCCAAAAGCACCAATGGTGGCGGTTAAAGTTGTGAGCTTTTGGATCCCGCATTACTGAATTTGTATTCAGTTTATTTATTCATTTTAAGTAACGATAAGCCCGTTGTGATAAACAGTACTTCCAAAAAATGTCTCAAAAGATTGGAAGGAGCATTTATACAATAGAAGTTTGACTGTATTCGAGTTTTAATAAGTTTATTAACCATATATTATAACATTAAGATTCAATTTGACCTTGGTGCCTCACAAAAAATATATGGCAGATCCTCGATGTGTCGATTCTTTTATAAAATTAAAAAAATTTTAATCGAGGGTTCGTTAATGACTGCTATACTGGGCCAAACTCAATAAAAAACGCATTTTTTTGAATAATTAATCCATCAAAAGTTATTAAAATTGCAGACTTTGAGCTCTCAAAACAAATAAATGGGGGTGAACAATCCGATTACTCACGGAATAACTCACGAATATCAGAACTTATAGAGTCTCAAGAAGGGATGTAAATGCTGTAAGAGATCAGAAGTATATAACTTTGAAGGCCGTCATTTCAAACCTATAAATCAAAGATGAAGCTCTGTTTTCACATGTAATCTTTTCGAAGACTTGCATATTTTATCTTGTTACTCTGAAAAATACTAGTGTTGGTGCAATATTTACTGTGGCAGATTATAATGAAATCCCGATTAAAATGAAATTATAGTATAAAATCTCGAAAACTAAATTTTTTGGGGTGTATTTTTTAGGGTTAGGGGTTTATGGTTAGGGTTAGTTTCAAAAAAAATTATAATAAACAAGTATTAGTGGGTTTTAGAAGGCTAGCAAGTTAAGTAGAAAATGTAGATTTCATTTTAAATTATGATCTGCGACATTTACCAATATGTAATATCATAATGTATAACGATAATATGTACAGACATATTGTACCAAGGGAAAACAATAGTTCAGAATTTCAAAAATATTTTGTAACAGACACAATATCTAATAAATCAGTTAGAATGTGTCCGATAAAAAGTTATTTGAAATTCCGAATTGTGTTTCCTCATGGAGAAAATTATAGTTATATTTTTACTCTGAAAAAATGCTAATGGTGCAAGTCACCGAAATATAATACCATAATGCATAATGATAATATGAATAGAAATCATTTGTTTCACGAGAGAAAATTAATCTCTATAATTCTTCAGATTCTTCAGAATTGTATTTTTATGAAACTTCAGAACCATATAGTCCATAAATTAATTTAATTAATCCAGGCAGTTTATACCAAAGCTTTAGAGTATGGTAAGTAAATAATAACACGAACACTAATTTATAATGTCTGGCAGAACTATTTTTACAATGACAAAGTTTCGTTCCGTGTTCTCTGACAAAAACTTTATGATTGACGAAATTCCTGGAATATTAAAATACAGTTTTTAATTGCTTCTTTATAGAAAATTATGGATAATAATGTACCTTAATTTTTCCAAAATTATTATTCTTTCATTTTAATCGATCTATATGAAAATGCTATCATTTTATATAAAACTTTTTCTAAAATACGGTAGGTAATTTGTAATTTTACATCACGTAGAATCTGAGGCAGTTAATTTCTTCATTAGTTACAACTATCGAACCTTCGAGAGGTTAAGTTTTCATTGGATAAAATCGGATAGGTGTACCAGGAAAAAAAGAATTAATTTTGCACAGATTACTTTACGAAGAAAAACAAAACTAGCGTTTCGTTATTCGTCATAAATTTCATTATTTGTCATAGGTTTTGTAATAATTGGAAAATTTGTCATTCTAAAATTGTTTATGAAAGGTTTCGTCATTTCGTCATTTATGAAAATTTCTTTATTTCATTAGGCATCATTAATTCAAGTTGTATTTTTTACCTTTAATCCGAAATAAACTAACACAAATTTGATTTAATATATCAATATACTCAAAGTTTTAAAAATTGATGAGATGCGTTACAAATTTATTAACCTTTTTATTTATTTTATTTTTATTTTATCAAAAAATATTCGTGTAAAATTTTAAAGAAATGAGGGTGGTCAATAGAAACAAAGTAAATTGTTTCTAAGTAATTTTTTTTTTTAACCTTTATATTATTAAAATATCGCAATAGTTATCAAACTAAATTCGATAGAGTTAAAATAATAAAAAAATTATTGAATTTGGTTTAATTTAAATTTTTAAAAAAGTTACTAAAAACAATTTGCTTGGTTCTACCGACCTACCTAAGTGTTAAACATCTGGAAAAACAAGGATGCAATTGTATTTTTTAAACTTCAAGCAACAATTTCTTGACGACTACTAGACAAAATTCAATGTAAATTTTTTTTTATTTTAGTTCACAGGACTGTAGAATTAAAATAAAAAAAATTTATTAATCTATTATGTGGTTGCCGAGTTATTTTTGTTTAAAATTTAAAAAAAGTTTGTTGCAACTACTATTTAATAGACGTAGTCGCATTTTTAACAAGATGTTTCGACAATCACCTGATGGAATTCAATGCATTTTTTTTTTATTTGAATTCCAAAGGCCTGTAGAATAACAGTAAAAAAAAAAAAATTTCATCGAATTCCATTAAGTTATCTTCATTTAAAATTTTAAAAAGTTTGTTGCAACTCCTATTTGATGAACGTTCTAAACTTTGACTCATCTTTAAACAAAGATATCTCGGCAACCTAATAGAATTTTTATTTAATTTTACAAAATTGTAGAAGTAAAAGTAAAATAAAAAAAAATTCATCGAATTTTATTAGGTGGTTGTGGAGATATCTTTGTTTAAAGATAAATCAATTCATGGTTTAGAACGTCTATTAAATAGAAGTTGCAGCAAATTTTTTTTAAAATTTTAAACGAAAGATATCTCAGCAACCACCTAATTGAATTCAATGAATTTTCTTCATTTTAATTCGATAGACTGTAGAATTAAAAAAAAAAATTTTCTTTGAATTTGGTCCAGTATTTGTCGAGAATTTGTTGTTTGAAATTTAAAAAATACAATTGCGTCCTTGTCTTTCAATGTTTAACATTTTTGTTAAAATTTTATACGAATATTTCTCGACAACTACTAGACAGATCTAAAGAATTTTTTTTTTATTTTCATTCTACAAGTTTATAGGATTAAATATAAAAAAATTTATCTATCGATAATTTTTTGATTTTTTTTGCAACAAACATCCAATCGACCATATTTCATTTTTCAAAAAAAAAAAAATTTTTTTTTTACAGCAATTTTCATAATTCTGGGAAACTGATAAAAATTATTTCGGCTAAGTTTTTGAATTCGTGTTGGATTTTCGGCACTACAGTAATTCGATAACACCGAATTCAAAAACTTATCGAATTCAGCTTATCAATTTTTATCAATTGTTCCAGAATTTATGAAAACAGCTGTAAATCTAAATTATTCTATTTTTACTATTTACGTTGATACCCTAATTTCCAGGAAAAAACATTCGACCGACAGTTCGACCCAATTTTCAGATTCCATGTAATGCAAAATGAAAAATTAACTTTGCGCAACCTAACCTCTCCGTTGTGCAAACAGCCTTATACGTACGTACATACGTACGCCCTAATCTCTGTTATTCACGTAACACAATTATGCAGGTCCAATGGTATACATCTATTTACGCATTTAGACCATCTACACTCTGGACAATTGCTTAGAATATCGATGTTGTAAGAATGAATCAAAAAATAGGAGACAATTATAACGCAAACAACTCTCATGTTTGCAATTCTGAAAGCGTTTCGAAACTCTTTGAAGAACGTCTTAGGCGTTACGAAAATGAAGCAGGTCAAATTAGCAATGCATCAACATTAATAGACAGAATTTCATGTTTACGGAAAAACAGAGAAAATGATATATCAAAGGCAATAATTAATATTGAAGATTCAATGAACGTTGATCTTTGCTTCGTTCTCGACTGTACAGGATCCATGTCTCCTTATATCAAAGCAGCGAAAGATCATATTCTAAAAGTGGCTAGTTACGTAAATAACAATAATTCAAATATCAGATTCTGGGTTGGTTTCTGTGGCTATCGTGATCACTACAATCTTAGTGATCGTTTACAAATTTTTGATTTTACTAACTCTCTTGAGAAATTTAAAACGTATATAACAAACAAAGTGACGGCTATACCTAACTATGATTATCCAGAAGATGTCTTAGGTGGTCTTAATGCTGCGATAACCGAGATGACGTGGAGCAATACCACTCGTGTTCTTATTCATATCGGTGATGCGCCACCACATGGTCGTCGTTTTACCAACTTAGATGATGATTATCCAGATGGTGACCCGAATGGTTTAACTGCAGAAATTGTGCTAAATAAAATGCAATTAAAAACATTTTATACTACTTTGGAAAAATTGATGATTCTACTGATGTTATGCTTAATGTATTTCGTGAAATAATTGGCGAGTTCCCTGTATTTGATCTTATAACTACGGGATGTAATCCTGAAGTATTAGTCAATAAATTTTGTAAGGCCACTTCTTCAGTCTATTACACTAACCACAACTTTAAGAAACTCGAAAAGCATATACTCTTTGCAACGGAAAAAAATTCAAATCAATCCACACGAACCTGATTGGACTACTCATCCAGAAAAAACAGGAAAACTTTTATGTTATGTTCCACCTAAAACACTGGCTGAAGTTAAATATGAATACTATTTTATTACTTCAAGCTTTATTAAAAAAGGCATATCTTTTAAACTTGCATCGCAACCATTCTCTGCTGGTGCCGAACGATACGCTTATTTCGCACTTGATATAAGCCTTGGACAAGCCAATAAATTAGTGATAAAAAAGTAACATGACATTGAAATTAGCACAAAAGAAAAATATTTAGAATCAGTGGAAATCTCTAATGTTGCTTGTTTTTTTTCAACAAAATTCAATATAGCCACAAAGCGGGTTGGTGTTGATAAAAAAGTTACATTTATTGATGTAGCAGTCTTATACGATAAGACAGATAATACTTACTACTCTGTAGAAAAATATATCAATAATGCAAAATTTACAAAATTTAACGCGAATAGTGGTCTAATTACAGAATTTCATTCCATTCTCGAGGCATTCGCACATTTCACATATCAATACACTGAAGGATATTTGGTAGTTTATGACTTACAAGGTGTCGATCTGCATAATGAGTTCTTGTTAACAGATCCAGCCATACATTGTGCTGATTTATTAAGATTTGGGAAAACAAACTTAGGAAAGAGTGGAATTCAAAAATGTTTTTTAGCAAAACATAAATGCAATGATATTTGTAAGATGTTAAAATTAAACAATGATATTTTGGAAGGACGTTGTGAAAATGAAATTGGTGTATTTGAATATTATCAAAAATCTGCAGATATAGGATATGCAGATGGAATATATAATCTTGGACGTTGTTATTAAAATGGAATAGGAGTTGAAAAAAACATAAAGAAGGCATTCGAATATTATCAAATATCTGCCGATATAGAATATGCTGATGGGATATATAATGTTGGACGTTGTTATGAAAATGGAATAGGAGTTGAAAAAGACATAAAGAAGACACTCGAATGTTATCAAAAATCTGCAGATGTAGGACATGCTGATGGAATATATAATTGTGGACGTTGTTATGAAAATGGAATAGGAGTTGAAAAAGATATAAAGAAGGCATTCGAATATTATCAAAAATCTTCAGATATGGGACATATAGATGGGATATATAATGTTGGACGCTGTTATGAAAATGGAATAGGAGTCAAAGATATAAAGAAGGCATTCGAATATTATCAAAAATCTGCAGACATGGGACATATAGATGGGATATATAATGTTGGACGTTGTTATGAAAATGGAGTAGGAGTTGAAAAATTTATAAACAAGGCATTCAAATTTTATCAAAAATCTGCAGATATAGGGCATATAGATGGAATTGGACGTTGTTATGAAAATGGAATAGGAGTTGAAAAAGACATAAAGAAGGCATTCGAATATTATCAAAAATCTGCAGATATAGGATATGCTGATGGGATATATAATGTTGGACGTTGTTATGAAAATGGAATAGGAGTTGTAAAATTTATAAACAAGGCATTCAAATATTATCAAAAATCTGCAGATATGGGACATATAGATGGGATATATAATGTTGTGCGTTGTTACCAATACGGAATAGGAGTTGAAAAAGATATAGAGGAGGCATTCAAATATTACCAAAAATCTGCTGATATGGAACATATAGATGGGATATATAATGTTGGTCGCTGTTATGAGAATGGAATAGGAATTGAAAAAGATATAAAGAAGACATTCGAATATTATCAAAAATCTGCTGATATGGGACATGCTGATGGGATATATCATGTTGTGCGTTGTTATCAATACGGAATAGGTGTTGAAAAAGATATAGAGGAGGCGTTTGAATATTTTCAAAAATCTGCAGATATGGGACATGCCAGTGGAATATATAATCTTGGATATTGCTATGAAAATGGAATAGGAGTTAAAAAATTTATAAAGAATGCATTCAAATATTATCAAAAATCTGCTGATATGGAACATATAGATGGGATATATAATGTTGGACGCTGTCATGAAAACGGAATCGGAGTCACAAAAGATGTGCATATAGCATTCGAGTATTATCAAAAAGCTGCAGATATGGGACATATAGATGGAATGTATAATGTTGGACGTTGTTATGAAAATGGAATAGGGATTATAAAACATATAAAGAATGCATTCAAATATTATCAAAAATCTGCAGATATAGGGCATGTAGATGGGATATATAATGTTGTGCATTGTTATCAATATGGAATAGGAGTTGAAAAAGATATAGAGGAGGCGTTTGGATATTTTCAAAAATCTGCAGATATGGGACATGCCAATGGAATATATAATCTTGGATATTGCTATGAAAATGGAATAGGAGTTGAAAAAGATATAAAGAAGGCATTCGAATATTATCAAAAATCTGCAGATATAGAATATGCTGATGGAATATATAATCTTGGACGTTGTTATGAAAATGGAATAGGGGTTGAAAAAGACATAAAGAAGACATTCGAATATTATCAAAAATCTGCAGATGTAGGACATGCTGATGGAATATATAATCTTGGGCGTTGTTATGAAAATGGAATAGGAGTTGAAAAAGGTATAAAGAAGGCATTCGAATATTATCAAAAATCTGCTAATATGGGACATATAAATGGGATATATAATGTTGGACGCTGTTATGAAAATGGAATAGGAGTTGAAAGATTTATAAAGAAGGCATTCGAATATTACCAAAAATCTGCTAATATGGAACATATAGATGGTGACATGGACCTTACTGCAGGGGCATACAATGTTAGTCGCTGCCATAAAGGAATCACAAGATATTTGTATAAAGCATTAGAGTGTTACCAGAAAGTCGCTAACATGGGCCGTGCTGTAGGAGTTGCAAATGATGGTTATCGCCATGAAAATGGTATCGGAGCTACAAGAGATGTGCATAAGCATTCGAGTATTATAAAAAAGCCGCTGACATGGGGCATGCTGCGGGAGCATATAATGTTGGACATTACTATGAAAATGGAATCGGTGTCAAAATGGATAAAAATGATGCAGTCAAATATTATTTTAAAGCCGCTCAATATTACCAACATTACGAGAAAGACTTTAACAAAGTCTTTGAATGCTACCGGGAAATTGCAAATATGGGCAATGTTATTGGAATGACATTTATCGCTCAACGTTATCGGAATGGATTCGGTGTAGAAAGAGATTTACAAAAAGCAAATTATTGGTTTATAAGGTAAAAATAATTGATTTTAATAATTTGTATGTTATAATTATTAATAAAATAATTTGATAATTGATTAGATCGAAAAATTTAAGAACAGGTATTGATCTGGTTAGTTTAGTCGATGATATTTTGACAAATTTATTAATTTTATTTTATAACAGATGCATATAGAAGTACGTTTGTTGAAAATAAATACAAAATACCGTTGATTCCTTATGATGAATTTAAAGATATCAAAAAGATAGGAGAGGGTGGGTTTGCAACTGTATATCACACAAGTTGGCTAGATAAAAGTCAAAATTTTGTTTTAAATGCTGCACTCAAAATTCTTAACTTAGATAGTTTTAGACAATTTCATGATGAGTTGAAAGCATATTGTGAAATGGGAGATATAAATCCATCATTTTTAAAATGTTATGGAATATCAAAACATAATGAAAAACATATACTTGTTTTAGAGTATGCTAATAAGAGATCGTTAAGTAAAAATCTTTTGGATGTATCGCAAATGGAATGGAAAAAAAAATTAAAGTTATTACATTGCATGAGTTCTGATCTCGAAACAATCCATTCTCTAGGATATATTCATCGAGATTTGCATAGTGGTAATATTTTGCAGGATGATATAGACAATGCATACATTGCGGATTTAGGGCTTTCATTATCTGAGAAAGGAAAAAATAAAGGAGTCTATGGTGTCTTACCCTATCTCGCACCAGAAGTCTTGCAAGGAAAACTGTTCACTCAAGCAGTCGATATTTATGCTTTCGGAGTTATCATGGCTGAGATGACAACTGGACAAAGGCCTTTTGATGGCTATAAATTTGATCAAAATCTCGCGGTAAAGATTTGCATGGGATTACGACCCGAATTCACACCTGGAACTCCAGAATGTTATATTGAATTAGCTAAACAATGTATGGATCCCGAACCGCAAAAACGCCCTAATGTTAAAGAACTTAACTTAGAACTTTATAATTTGTATAAAATCATAAATTCAGATAAATCAAGTTTAGATGATAGCTCTGGTACTTATATAAATAATCAATTTTATAAAGTTGATATTATTATAAATCAATTTTTGGATGCTGATGAAAAAATTAAAGAGTTGCCGATCGTTGAACAAAGGCATCCGGATCACATGTACACAAGTAAACTAATTAACGCACAAAAAATCATCAAAAGTTTGTCGCAAATAATTGGCAGCAATCCGGTATCAGATGTAGAGATTAGACTTTGTTAATATTTTATAAGCTCAAGATTTTTACGAATAAATTTGCATGCAAAATTTTTTTTCAAGAATTTTTTATATTCATGTTAATTTGGTTTGGGATATTTTTTTATTGTCATTAGCATTGAGTATAGTATAGTACTAATCAAACTAATTTAGGTATAAATTTCTATTAGTTAAGAAAAAGGCTAAGAAAACCTTGCAGAAATATAATTTTTTTAAAAAAAAATTCTATTTTGCCCAAAATTTGCGATTTTTTAAATTATTCATTTTGTTTTTGCATTGATCCACACTTTCAAGTTTTGCTTATAGTTGATATTATAAAAAAATTTTTAAATTAATCACAGTTTAAGGAATAATTTTTTATTTTTATTACGATATACGTAATATTGAAATTGAGAATATTAATATTACACGGTAAAAAGTTTTTTTTTTATACAATTATGTCGGGAAATTTTTTAACGTCTTTAATTTTGCAAGATTGGTTGCACCATGTTTGGTACGGAATGATTGCTTTTTTAAAAATTGTAATAAAACGACAGGCGACTTGTTTAATTCAAAATTGTCCAACATCACTGCCAAATCTAAAGTTAAATAAATTAATAACTTTATATGAATTAAAGCAATTTAAATGTTACGTATTTTTTGAAGTCCTATAATTTCTTTTTTTCAAAAAAAAAAAAAAAAAAAAA
>QKWP01000612.1:233080-244907 GCA_003550325.1 Gigaspora rosea
AAAAAAAAAAAAAAAACGCGTAATTTATCTGCATTATTACGCGTCACGTCGCGCTTTAAAAAGTTGACCAATCAAATTAAAATCACTTGCAACACAAAGTATAATTAGTTTTTTTAGCTTTGATTTATCAATTTCAAAACAATTATATATATATATTAATAGGGTACAGCGTATATCTATTGCAAAAAATGATAATATTCTTCGAATACGATGTAATAAAAACATTCATCAAGAATTAAAATTAATAAGCATATAAAGCACTTACAAAATCTCTATGAGCAATATTCTCATCATGTAAGAATACAAGTATTCCCGCAAATTTCTTACACTAGCATATTTTAAACCATACCACAATATCCATTTTTATTTATTTATTTGTAAAAAGACTAGTGTAATCATTAATTTATGCTTAAAAAATTGTGATTCCATAAAATGCAATAATATTTGGGTAGGTAACAGGAAATTTAACATATAATTCAATATACTAGAAAGTACACGTCGAGTTTAAAATACAGTATAAATAATTAATAAAGCTTTTAATGATTTCCTCATCTAAACTCACATTGATTCTAATTTATTAAGAACGACAGTTAATTCACATTCTTTCCATATCAATTTATATTTAAAAACGGATCCAAAAGCACCAATGTTAATAATATATGGTTAATAAACTTATTAAAACTCGAATTCCAATCTTTTGAGACATTTTTCGGAAGTACTGTTTATCACAACTTTACAAACGGGCTTATCGTTACTTAAAATGAACAAATAAACTAAATACAAATTCAGTAATGCGGGATCCAAATGCCCACAACTTTAACCCAACCATTAAGATCCAATTTGGCCTTGGTGCCGCACAAAAATGCATGGCAGATCCTCGATGTGTCGACTCTTTTATAAAATTAAAAAATTTTAAGAGGGTTCCTCAATGACTGCTATACTGGGCCAAACTCAATTAGAATGTCATGTGAAGTAATAGAAAAAATGCATTTTTTTCAATAAAGGTTATCAAAATTGCAGATTTTGAGTTCTCAAAACTGATAAATGGGGGTGGACAATAACTTCAAATCCGATTACTCACGAATATCAGAACATAGAGTTTTTTTGCAAGTGGAAGGTCGTCATTTCAAACCTATAAATCAAATATGAAGCTCTGTTTTCACATGTAATCTTTTCGAGGTCTTGTATAGTTATCTTGTTACTCTGAAAAATACTAGTGGTGGTGCAATATTTACTGAAGTCACCAATATGTAATACATAATGTATAACGATAATATGTACAAACATACTGTACCAAGGGAAAACAATAGTTCAGAATTTCAAAAATATTTTGTAACGGATACAATCTCTAATAAATTAGATAGAATGTGTCCGATAAAAAAGTTATTTGAAATTCCAAGCTGTGGCTTCCTTTTGCAACACATAGAGAAAATTATAGTTATATTTTTACTCTGAAAAAATGCTAGTTGTGCAAGTCACCGAAATATAATACCATTATACATAATGATAATATGTACAGAAATCATTTGTTTCACGAGAGAAAATTAATCTTTATAAAATTTCAGAACCATATAGTCCATAAATTAATTTAATTAACCAGGCAGCTTACACCATAGCTTTAGAGTATGGTAAGTAAATAATAACATGAACACTAATTTATAATTTCTGGCAGAACTATTTTTTACAATGTCAAAGCTTCGTTCCGCGTTCTCTGACAAGACTTTATGATTGACGAAATTCCTGGTGAGTGACGGAAATCTTAAATTCGGACAATAAATTATTAAATATTGTTTTCAATTGCTTCTTTATAGAAAAATATGGATAATAATGTACCTTAATTTTTTCAAAATTATTATTTAATCGATCTATATGAAAATTCTATCATTTTATATAAAACTTTTTCTAAAATACGATAGGTAATTTGTAATTTACATTACGTAGAATCTGAGGCAATTGATTTTTTTATTAGTTACCACTGTCGAACCTTCGAGATATTAAGTTTTCATTGGATAAAATCGGAAAGTTATACAAGGAAAAAAAGAAATAATTTCACGGATTACTTTACTAAGAAAAACAAAGCCTTGCGTTTCATAAATTTCATTATTTGTCATAGGTTTTGTAATAATTGGAAAATTTGTCATTCTAAAATTGTTTATAAAAGATTTTGTCATTTCATCAATTACGAAAATTTCTTTATTTCATTAGGCATCATTAATTCAAGTTGTATTTTTTACCTTTAACATCACGAAGTTATTTTTATGTAGACTTATGTATTTAAAAATTATATGTAAGTCTACAAACCCAATGTAGACTTATATAGCATAATTTATACATAAATATAATTTTTAAATTATATTTATTTAACAGTTATGTAACGAAAATTTAAAATATAAAAATGTGTTAAATAGCCAAATAAGTAAAATGTAGAATGAAATAAAAGTTATAATTAAGGTTAGGGTTAGAATTAGAGTTGGCGTTAGGGTAAAATTGCGAGAGGAGCATTTTTAATTAAAAATACAGCAGGGGTTGCCCTAGTAAAATTTTGAGATATGACTATTTCTTTTTCTTAAAATTTATACAAAAATTTATTTATATTTTATAATATATAAAGATTACATAATTATATACGTAAAATTTATTAATATTTAATGTTTATATAAAATTTTTATCTAAATTTTACGATATATAAGATTTATATAAAATTTTTATTTAAATTTTACGATATATAAAAGTTATATAGTTATAATATATAAAATTTATTAATATATAAAATTTATGTAAAAAATTTATTTAGATATTTATAGCATACAATAGTTGCATAAAATTTATAAATATTTACATAAGCCTTTTTTATAAATTTATTTTTATATATATTCAAATAAATTTTACATAAATTCTATATATAAAAATTAACATATATAATTTTTATATAGTATTCTATATAATATTTATGTAAAGTTGTAGATCTATGTAGCTTTTATAAAAAATGTACTTGCTGATGAATCCGAGATAAACTAACATAAATTTGATTTAATATATCAATATAAAATTTGATGAGATGCGTTACAAATTTATTAATCTTTTTATTTATTTTTATTTTATTTTTATCAAAAAATACTCATGTAAAATTTTAAAGAAATGGGATGGTCAATAGAAACAAAGTAAATTGTTTCTATGTAATTGTTTTTTTTTTAACCTTTAAATTATTAAAATATATCAAATTAAATTCGATAAAATTTTTTTTATTTTAATTCTATATAGTTATAGAATTAAAATAATAAAAAATTATTGAATTTGGTTTAATATTTACAAAGATAGTTTAATTTAGATTTTTAAAAAAACAACTTGCTTGGTTTCTACTGACCCTACCTAAATGTTAAACATCCGGAAAAACAAGGATGCAATTGTATTTTTTAAACTTCAAGCAACAATTTTTTGACGACTACTAGACAAAATTCAATGTAAATTTTTTTTTTATTCTAGTTCACAGGTCTGCAGAATTAAAATGAAAAAATTTTATTAATCTATTATGTGGTTGCCGAGTTATTTTTGTTTAAAAATTAAAAAAAAGTTTATTGCAACTACTCTACTATTTAATAGACGTCCTAAACAAAGTCGCATTTTTAACAAGATGTTTCGACAATCACCTGATGGAATTCAATGTATTTTTTTTTATTTTGATTCCAAAAGCCTGTAGAATAACAGTAAAAAAAAAAAAAAAATTCATCAAATTCCATTGAGATATCTTCATTTAAAATTTTAAAAAATTTGTTACAACTCCTATTTGATGAACGTTCTAAACTTTGACTTATCTTTAAACAAAGATATCTCGGCAACCTAATAGAATTTTTTTATTTAATTATACAGAATTGTAGAAGTAAAATGAAAAAAAATTTCATCGAATTCTATTAGGTGGTTGTGGAGATATCTTGTTTAAAAATAAATCAAGTCATGGTTTGGAACGTCTATTAAATAGAAGCTGCAGCAAATTTTTTTTAAAAATTTTAAACCAAGATATCTCAGCAACCACCTAATTGAATTCAATGAATTTTTTTCATTTTAATTCGACAGACTGTAGAATTAAAAAAAAAAAAATTTCTTTGAATTTGGTCCAGTATTTGTCGAGAATTTTTGTTTGAAATTTTAAAAATACAATCGGGTCCTTGTATTTCCATGTTAAACATTTTTGTTAAAATGTTATACGAATATTTCTCGACAACTACTGGACAAATCTAAAGAATTTTTTTATTTCATTCTACAAGTTTATAGGATTAAATATAACAAAATTTATCTATCGACAATCTGCCGCACATTTTTTGATTTTTTTGCAACAAACATCCAATCCACCCATATTTCAATTTCAAAAAAAAAAATTTTTTTACAGCTGTTCTCATAAATTCTGGGACAACTGATAAAAATTTGGCCGAAATTAATTCGGCCGAATTCGATAAGTTATTTATTTCGGTATGATCAGTATAATAAAATAATTAATAAAAGCTATTTTTGTATCATAATGATCATTTTACGATATCATAACAATGTCAACAATTTTAAATTTAGTTCGAATGTTTGTCCAACATGTTTGGTGTGCTTAGGTTTGTACGAAAATTTATGGAAAAACTGTTCATGTCAACCAATAAACCTTAACAAGAAATGTAAAAAAGGAATCGAATATAAACTAGACTTTTATAACAAATATATTACTCGAACAGGTCTCGCTATTAAAAAAGTTAAATATGATCATGAATTTGTCGACTGGTTTGAATAGGAATTGAAGTTTTATACAATTTTTTAAACCTAATTTTTCTTCGACAAGAACGAAAAATAATTAGAAATGAATAAATGCCTTCGTTGAACGAACATGGATCTTGTCAAAGAATAGGAATTGAAAATTTACACAATTTTTTAAAACCAATATTTCGTCGAAAAATAATTAGAAATGAACTAAGGCTTCGTTTGAATGAAAATGGATCTTGCCAAAGAATAGGAATTGAAATTTTACATAATTTTTTAAAAACAAAATTTCGTCGAAAAATTATTAGAAATGAATAAAGGCTTCGTTTGAATGAAAATGGATCTTGCCAAAGAATAGGAATTGAAATTTTACATAATTTTTAAAAACAAAATTTCGTCGAAAAATTATTAGAAATGAATAAAGACTTCGTTTGAATGAAAATGGATCTTGCCAAAGAATAGGAATTGAAATTTTACACAAGTTTTTAAAATGAATTTTCGCCGAAAAATAATTAAAAATGAATAAAGGCTTCGTTTGAGCGAAAATGGATTTTGCCAAAGAATAGGAATTGAAATTTTACACAATTTTTAAAAATGAATTTTCGCCGAAAAATAATTAGAAATGAGTAAGGCTTCGTTTGAGCGAAAATAGATCGTGCCAAAGAATAGGAATTAAAAGTTTACGACTTACAAGTGCGACAAGTATGCATGTCGATATTTAGTCTTATTTGCTGTATTGTAATATATATTAATCACCTGATCTTATTAAATTACGTATCTGATATTATTTGTTACTGAATCTTATTTTTCCCGAAATCAATAACTTATCGAATTCGGACGAACTAACTTCGGCCAAATGTTTATCAGTTGTCCCAGAATTTATGAGAATAGCTGTAACAGCAATTTTAAAAATTATTTCGGCTAAATTCGATAAGTTTTTGAACTCGTGTTGGATTTTTGGCATTACAGTAATTCGATAACACCGAATTCAAAAACTTATCGAACTCAGCTTATCAATTTTTATCAGTGGTGATCATCACCAATGTAATCACCTTTGAGGCTCTAACAAAAAAAATTTCTCGTAATATTTTGGTATAAACTATGCCCCCTGCCTAGTGATTGATGTCTGAATTTTTTTAGCGTACAGTACGTACAGTACGTATAGTTGTATAGTGTGTATAGTATATGAAATACGTATAGTGCGCATATGACATATAAACTATCTATATACAAAATTTTGCAAGGAATAAATTTGCTTAGAAAATAAAAGGCAGTTTCATAAATATGAATAGTTTTATGATTTGTTCTAGAATATTCTAAAAAATTTTTTGCGTACTGTACTATACGCACCCCTGCCCCATCCCAGTTCTTACCCCTAATATTAATCAAATTTTAATTTTTATTTACTGGCAATAACTAACTAGTAATTTTCTTTTATCTATTGTTCCAGAATTTATGAAAACACTCAATTGTACCAATTATTCTATTTTTGCCATCCGTCATTTTTATTCGTTGTCACACGGTTGAGACCCTAATTTCCTAAAATATCAGGAAAAAAAATTCGACCGAAAGTTCGACCCAATTTTCAGATTCCGTGTAATGCAAAATGAAAAATTAACTTTGCGCAACCTAACCTCTCCGTTGTGCAAACAGCCTTATACGTACGTACGTCCCTATCTCTTTGTTATTCACATCACTTGCTGTAACACAATCTATTTACGCATTAAAACCATCTACACTCTGGACAATTGCTTGGAATTCCGATGTTGTAAGAATGAATCCATTACTGCTACTTCTTTTTTTGGGGGGTTGAGTTTACTATTAGGGCTGTCATTTGATTTTTTTGATATTTGCTTTTTTTTTCTTTTTTTTTCTTTTTTTTCTCCAAAAATAGGAGACAATTATAACGCAAGCAACTCTCATGTTTGCAATTCTGAAAGCGTTTCGAAACTCTTTGAAGAACGTCTTAGACGTTACGAAGATGAAGCAGGTCAAATTAGCAATGCATCAACATTAATAGACAGAATTTCATATTTACGGAAAAACAGAGAAAATGATATATCAAAGGCAATCATTAATATTGAAAATTCAATGAACGTTGATCTTTGCTTCGTTCTCGACTGTACAGGATCTATGTTTAAACATATCGAAGCGGCGAAAGATCATATACTAAAAGTGGCTAGTTACGTAAATAACAATAATTCAAATATCAAATTTTGGATTGGTTTCTGTGGCTATCGTGATCACTCTGAATGTAGTGATCGCTTACAAATGTTTGATTTTACTAACTCTCTTGAGACATTTAAAACGTATATAGCCAACAAAGTGGCAGCTAAAGGTGGCGATGATGTTCCAGAAGATGTCTTAGGTGGTCTTAATGCTGCGATAACTAAGATGACGTGGAGCAATACCACTCGTGTTCTTATTCATATCGGTGATGCGCCACCACATGGGCGTCGTTTTAATAGTTTTAACAGTTTTTATATTGATGATTATCCAGACGGTGACCCGAATGGTTTAACTGCAGAAAGTGTACTAAATGAAATACAATTAAAAAACATTTTATACTACTTTGGAAAAATTAATGATTCTACTAATGTTATGCTTAATGTATTTCGTGAAATAATTGGCAAGTTTCCTGTATTTGATCTTATGACTACGGGATGTAATCCTGAAGTATTATTTAATAAATTTTGTAAGGCTACTTCTTCAGCCATCTTTTCTTCTATTACACTAACCACAACTTTAAGAAACTCGAAAAGCATTTACTCTTTGCAACGAAAAAAAATTCAAATCAATCCACACGAACCTGATTGGACTACTCATCCAGAAAAAACAGGAAAACTTTTATGTTATATTCCACCTAAAGCTCTGGCTGAAGTTAAAGATGAATATTATTTTATTAATTCAAGCATTATTGAAAAAGACATACCTTTTTAAACTTGCATCGCAACCATTCTCTGTTGGTGCCGAACGATACGCTTATTTCGCACTTGATATAAGCCTTGGACAAGCCAATAAATTAGTGATAAAAAAGTATCATGACATTGAAATTAGCACAAAAGAAAAATATTTAGAATCAGTGGAAATCTCTAATGTTGCTTGTTTTTTTTCAACAAAATTTAATTTAGCCACAAAGCGGGTTGGTGTTGATAAAAAAGTTACATTTATTTATGTAGCAGTCTTATACAATAAGACAGATAATACTTACTACTCTGTAGAAAAATATATCAATAATGAAAATTTTACAAAATTTAACGCGAATAGTGGTCTAATTACAGAATATCATTCCATACTCGAGGCATTCGCACATTTCACATATCAATACACTAAAGGATATTTGGTAGTTAATGACTCACAAGGTGTCGATATGCATAATGAGTTCTTGTTAACAGATCCAGCCATACATTGTGTTGATTTATTAAGATTTGGGAAAACAAACTTAGGAAAGAGTGGAATTCAAAAATGTTTTTTGGCAAAACATAAATGTAATGATATTTGTAAGAAGTTAAAATTAAATAATGATATTTTGGAAGGACGTTGTGAAAATGAAATGGGAGTATTCGAATATTATCAAAAATCTGCAGATATAGGACATGCTGATGGAATATATAATCTTGGGCGTTGTTATGAAAATGGAATAGGAGTTGAAAAAAACATAAAGAAGGCATTCGAATATTATCAAAAATCTGCTGATATAGAATATGCTGATGGAATATATAATCTTGGACGTTGTTATGAAAATGGAATAGGAGTTGAAAAAAACATAAAGAAAACATTCGAATATTATCAAAAATCAGCAGATATAGGACATGCTGATGGAACATATGATCTTGGACGCTGTTATGAAAACGGAATCGGATTCACAAAAGATGTGCATAAGGCATTCGAGTATTATCAAAAATCTGCAGATATAGGACATGCTGATGGAATATATAGTCTTGGACGGTGTTATGAAAATGGAATAGGTGTTGAACAAGATATAAAGAAGGCATTCGAATATTATCAAAAATCTGCAGATATGGGACATATAGATGGGATATATAATGTTGGACGTTGTTATGAAAATGGAGTAGGAGTTGAAAAATTTATAAATAAGGCATTCAAATATTATCAAAAATCTGCAGATATAGGGCATATAGACGGAATATGTAATCTTGGACGTTGTTATGAAAATGGAATAGGAGTTGAAAAAGACATAAAGAAGGCATTCGGATATTATCAAAAATCTGCAGATATAGTATATGCTAATGGGATATATAATGTTGGACGTTGTTATGAAAATGGAATAGGAGTTGAAAAAGATATAAAGAAGGCATTCGAATATTATCAAAAATCTGCCGATGTAGGACTTGTTGATGGAATATATAATCTTGGACGTTGTTATGAAAATGGAATAGGAGTTAAAAAAGATATAAAGAAGGCATTCGAATATTATCAAAAATCTGCCGATGTAGGACTTGTTGATGGAATATATAATCTTGGACGTTGTTATGAAAATGGAATAGGAGTTAAAAAAGATATAAAGAAGGCATTCGAATATTATCAAAAATCTGCCGATGTAGGACTTGTTGATGGAATATATAATCTTGGACGTTGTTATGAAAATGGAATAGGAGTTAAAAAAGATATAAAGAAGGCATTCGAATATTATCAAAAATCTGCCGATGTAGGACTTGTTGATGGAATATATAATCTTGGACGTTGTTATGAAAATGGAATAGGAGTTAAAAAAGATATAAAGAAGGCATTCGAATATTATCAAAAATCTGCCGATGTAGGACTTGTTGATGGAATATATAATCTTGGACGTTGTTATGAAAATGGAATAGGAGTTAAAAAAGATATAAAGAAGGCATTCGAATATTATCAAAAATCTGCAGATACAGGACATGCTGATGGAATATATGATGTTGGACGCTGTTATGAAAATGGAATAGGCGTTGAAAAATTTATAAACAAGGCATTCAAATATTATCAAAAATATGCAGATATGGGACATGCTGATGGAATATGTAATCTTGGACGTTGTTATGAAAATGGAATAGGAGTTGAAAAAGACATAAAGAAGGCATTCGAATATTATCAAAAATCTGCTGATGTAGGACATGCTGATGGAATATATAATCTTGGACGTTGTTATGAAAATGGAATAGGAGTTGAAAAAGACATAAAGAAGGCATTCGAATATTATCAAAAATCTGTAGATATAGGACATTCTGATGGAATATATAATCTTGGGCGGTGTTATGAAAATGGAATAGGAATTAAGGATATAAAGAAAGCATTCGAATATTATCAAAAATCTGCCGATGTAGGACTTGTTGATGGAATATATAATCTTGGACGTTGTTATGAAAATGGAATAGGAGTTAAAAAAGATATAAAGAAGGCATTCGAATATTATCAAAAATCTGCAGATACAGGACATGCTGATGGAATATATGATGTTGGACGCTGTTATGAAAATGGAATAGGCGTTGAAAAATTTATAAACAAGGCATTCAAATATTATCAAAAATATGCAGATATGGGACACGCTGATGGAATATGTAAGCTTGGACGTTGTTATGAAAATGGAATAGGAGTTGAAAAAGACATAAAGAAGGCATTCGAATATTATCAAAAATCTGCTTATGTAGGACATGCTGATGGAATATATAATCTTGGGCGTTGTTATGAAAACGGAATAGGAGTTAAAAAAAACCTAAAGAAGGCATTCAAATATTACCAAAAATCTGCAGATATAGGACATGCTGATGGAACATATGATCTTGGATGGTGTTATGAAAATGGAATAGGAGTTGAAAAAGATATAAAGAAGGCATTCGAATACTATCAAAAATCTGCAGATATAGGACATGCTTATGAAACATATAACCTTGGACGGGGTTATGAAAATGGAATAGGCGTTGAAAAAGAAATAAAGAAGGCATTCGAATATTATCTAAAATCTGCAGATATGGGACATATGGATGGGATATATAACGTTGGACGCTGTTATGAAAACGGAATCGGATTCACAAAAGATGTGCATAGGGCATTCGAGTATTATCAAAAAGCTGCAGATATGGGACATATGGATGGAACATATAATCTTGGACGTTGTTGTGAAAATGGAATAGGAGTCAAAGATATAAGGAAGTCGTTTGAATATTATCAAAAATATGCAGCTATGGGACATATAGATGGGATATATAATGTTGGACGCTGTTATGAAAATGGAATAGGAGTTGAAAAGTTTATAAAGAAGGCATTCAAATATTATCAAGCATCTGCTGATATGGGACATGCTAGTGGAATATATAATCTTGGACGTTGTTATGAAAATGGAATAGGAATTGAAAAAGATATAAAAAAGGCATTCGAATATTATCAAAAATCTGCAGATATAGGACATGCTGATGGAATATATAATCTTGGGCGTTGTTATGAAAACGGAAAAAACATAAAGAGGGCATTCGAATATTACCAAAAATCTGCTGATATGGAACATATAGATGGGATATATAATGTTGGACGCTGTTATGAAAATGGAAAATGGAATAGTAGTTGAAAAAGATATAAAGAAGGCATTCGAATATTATCAAAAATCTGCAGATATGGGACATGTAGAAGGGATATATGATGTTGGACGCTGTTATGAAAATGGAATAGGCGTTGAAAAATTTATAAACAAGGCATTCAAATATTATTCTTTCTCTTTTGATATTGGCGCTTCTGGACGTACCATTTCTTCTAACATATCTGTTGGTATCAGACACACATGCTTCCCTTCTTTAACTACTGGCCTTGGTAAGCATGATAAAATCCTAGACTTTGTTAACCATTTCGCACTCTCAGAGCTTCCACTTTCTTGCCTTTCCGAATACTGTAAACTTTTACCAGGACTTTTTCCAAGAGAGTTTGTGTCTTCTACCATTCTCCAATTTTCTGTTAAGACCTTACACTTCCTTTTTTCTATGATTCTCTTTACTACCGGCTCGTTCTCTTTTCCTCTAAGCAAGATCCACTCCTTCTTTCTGTTATCACGTGACACTTCTTTTTTTGACATCTTTAGTGTGTACATACTGTTTGCGTCTCCTATCCATTC
>QKWP01000612.1:248937-262051 GCA_003550325.1 Gigaspora rosea
GTCTTGCTTAGATTTGATACTTGTAAAATATAACATAATTTTGGTATCAAATATATATTATTCACATAAATCAGTTGACTAATCGTCATTTTCTTCCATCTTAAGGTTAGGGCTGTTTGTCTTATTATCTCTTTCGCTTTATCTTTAACTAGCGACTCTTTTAGTCTTCCATTCAACCAAATTCCTAACATTCTAACAACTGTATTCTTTTTTGCTGCCTTGATAACTATCTTATTAATTTGAATATCTTCGCTTTCCTCTTTCTTTCTTTTATTCATCACCAAAAGCTTGCATTTGCTCTCATTTAGCTGTATGTCATTGATTACAAAAATTCATTTGCAATTGCTAGAATTGACTCCATTTCTTCTTTACTCTTTCCTAACCACGTTGTATCATCAGCATACGCTATCGCAGCTTGTCTTACTCTTTCTACGCACCATGTACCTCTTCTACTATCAAAAATATGCAGATATGGGACATGCTGATGGAATATGTAATCTTGGACGTTGTTATGAAAATGGAATAGGAGTTGAAAAAGACATAAAGAAGGCATTCGAATATTATCAAAAATCTGCTGATGTAGGACATGCTGATGGAATATATAATCTTGGACGTTGTTATGAAAACGGAATAGGAGTTGAAAAAGACATAAAGAAGACATTCGAATATTATAAAAAATCTGCAGGTGTAGGACTTGCTGATGGAATATATAATCTTGGGCGTTGTTATGAAAACGGAATAGGAGTTAAAAAAAACCCTAAAGAAGGCATTCAAATATTACCAAAAATCTGCAGATATAGGACATGCTGATGGAACATATGATCTTGGATGGTGTTATGAAAATGGAATAGGAGTTAAAAAAGATATAAAGAAGGCATTCGAATATTATAAAAAATCTGCAGATATTGACATGCTGATGGAATATATAATCTTGGGCGTTGTTATGAAAACGGAATAGGAGTTAAAAAAAACCTAAAGAAGGCATTCAAATATTACCAAAAATCTGCAGATATAGGACATGCTGATGGAACATATGATCTTGGACGCTGTTATGAAAACGGAATCGGATTCACAAAAGATGTGCATAAGGCATTCGAGTATTATCAAAAAGCTGCAGATATGGAACATATAGATGGAATATATAATCTTGGACGTTGTTGTGAAAATGGAATAGGAGTCAAAGATATAAGGATGTCGTTTGAATATTATCAAAAATCTGCAGATATGGGACATATAGATGGGATATATAATGTTGCGCGTTGTTATGAAAATGGAATAGGAATTAAAAAAAATATTAAGAATGCATTCAAATATTATCAGAAATCTGCAGATATAGGGCATGTAGATGGAATACATAATGTTGTGCGTTGTTATCAATACGGAATAGGGGTTGAAAAAAATATAGAGGAGGCGTTTGAATATTTTAAAAAATCTGCAGATATGGAACATGCTGATGGAATATATAATCTTGGATATTGTTATGAAAACGGAATTGGTGTCGAAATAAATAAAAATAATGCAGGCAAATATTATTTTAAAGCCGCACAACATTATCAAGAAGGAATCGGAGTCACAAAAGATGTGTATAAAGCATTTGAATGTTATCAGAAAGCCGCTGATATGGGCCATGCTGCAGGAGAATATCATTTTGTTTATTATTTTGAAAACGGAATTGGTGTCAAAATAGATAAAAAAAACGCAGGCAGATATTATTTTACAGCCGCACAATATTATCAAGAAGTCGTAAAAAATACGTATAAAGCATTCAAGTATTATCAGAAAGTCGCTGACATGGGCCATGCTGCAGGCGCATATAATGTTGGTTGTTGCTATGAAAACGGAATCGGTGTCAAAATAGATAAAAATAATGCAGGGAAATATTATTTTATAGCCGCACAATATTATCAAGAAGAAATAGGACTCACAAGAGATGCGTATAAAGTATTCGAGTCTTATCAGAAAGCCGCCGACATGGGCCATGCTGCAGGAATATATAACATTGGTAATTGTTATGAAAACGGAATCGGAGTCACAAAAGATGTGTGTAAGGCATTCGTGTATTATCAGAAAGCCGCCGACATGGGCCACGCTGCAGGAGTATATAAAGTTGGTTATTGCTATGAAAACGGAACAGGTGTTGAAATAGATAAAGATAATGCAAGCAAATATTATTTTAAAGCCGCACAATATTATCAAGAAGGGATTGGAGACATAAGAGATGTGCATAAAGCATTTGAATATTATCAGCAAGCCGCCGACATGGGTCATGCTGCAGGAGTATATAATATTGGTAATTGTTATGAAAATGGAATCGGAGTCACAAAAGATGTGTATAAGGCATTCGAGTATTATCAGAAAGCCGCCGACATGGGCCATGCTGCAGGAGTATATAACGTTGGTTATTGTTATGAAAACGGAATCGTGTCAAAATAAATAAAAATAATGCAGGCAAATATTATTTTAACGCCGCAAAATATTATCAAGAAGGAATTGAAGTCACAAGAGATGTATTTAAAGCATTTGAGTATTATCTGAAAGCCGCTGATATGGGCCATGTTGCAGGTGTTTATAATGTTGGTCATTGCTATGAAAACGGAATTGGTGTCGAAATAGATAAAAATAATGCAGGTAGATATTATTTTATAACCGCACAATATTATCAAGAAGGAATCGGAGTCACAAAAAATGTGTATAAAGCATTTGAATACTATAAGAAAGCTGCTGACATGGGCCATGCTGCAAGTATACATAATGTTGGCTATTGCTATGAAAAAGGAATTGGTGTCACAAAAGATGTGTATAAAGCACTAGAATATTATCAGAAGGACATGGACCTTGCGGCAGGAACATACAATGATAGTCACTGCTATAGAGGAATCACAAGATATGTGTATAAAGTATTAGAGTGTTACCATAAAGTCGCTAGGATGGGCCGTGCTGTAGAAGATGTAGGAGTTGCAGATGTATATAATGTATATAATGCTGGTTATCGCCATGAAAATGGAATCGGAGTTACAAGAGATGTGCATAAAGCATTCGAATATTATAAAAAAGCCGCTGACATGGGGCATGCTACAGGAGCATATAATGTTGGTCATTACTATTAAAATGGAATCGGCATCAAAATGGATAAAAATGATGCAGTCAANTAGATATTATTTTATAACCGCACAATATTATCAAGAAGGAATCGGAGTCACAAAAAATGTGTATAAAGCATTTGAATACTATAAGAAAGCTGCTGACATGGGCCATGCTGCAAGTATACATAATGTTGGCTATTGCTATGAAAAAGGAATTGGTGTCACAAAAGATGTGTATAAAGCACTAGAATATTATCAGAAGGACATGGACCTTGCGGCAGGAACATACAATGATAGTCACTGCTATAGAGGAATCACAAGATATGTGTATAAAGTATTAGAGTGTTACCATAAAGTCGCTAGGATGGGCCGTGCTGTAGAAGATGTAGGAGTTGCAGATGTATATAATGTATATAATGCTGGTTATCGCCATGAAAATGGAATCGGAGTTACAAGAGATGTGCATAAAGCATTCGAATATTATAAAAAAGCCGCTGACATGGGGCATGCTACAGGAGCATATAATGTTGGTCATTACTATTAAAATGGAATCGGCATCAAAATGGATAAAAATGATGCAGTCAAATATTATTTTAAAGCCGCACAACATTACCAACATGACGAGAAAGACTTTCGCAAGGCCTTCGAATGCTACCGGAAAATTGCAAATATGGGCAATATTATTGGAATGACATTTATCGCTCAACGTTATCGGAATGGATTCGGTGTAGAAAGAGATTTACAAAAAGCAAATTATTGGTCTATAAGGTAAAAATGATTGATTTTAATAATTTGTATGTTATATGATTATTAATAAAATAATTTGATAATTGATTAGATCGAAAAGTTCAAGAACAGGTATTGATCTGGTTAGTTTAATCGATGATATTTTTTGACAATGGTTTTAATTTTATTTTATAACAGATGCATATAGATGTACTTATGTTGAAAATAAATACAAAATACCGTTGATTCCTTATGATGAATTTAAAGATATCAAACAGATAGGAGAAGGTGGATTTGCAACTGTATATCACACAAGTTGGCTAGATAAAAGTCAAAATTTTGTTTTAAATGCTGCACTCAAAATTCTTCAATTAGATAGTTTTAGACAATTTCATGAAGAGTTGAAAGCATATTGTGAAATGGGAGATATAAATCCATCATTTTTAAAATGTTATGGAATATCAAAACATAATGAAAAACATATTCTTGTTTTAGAGTATGCTAATAAGAGATCGTTAAGTAAAAATCTTTTGGATGTATCGCAAATGGAATGGAAAAAAAAGTTAAAGCTATTACATTGCATGAGTTCTGATCTTGAAACAATCCATTCTCTAGGATATATTCATCGAGACTTGCATAGTGGTAATATTTTGCAGGATGATATAGACAATGCATAAATTGCAGATTTAGGGCTTTCATTATCTGAGAAAGGAAAAAATAAAGGTGCTATGGTGTCTTACCCTATCTCGCACCAGAAGTCTTGCAAGGAAAACTGTTCACTCAAGCAGTCGATATTTATGCTTTCGGAGTTGTCATGGCTGAGATGACAACTGGACAAAGACCTTTTGATGGCTATAAATTTGATCAAAATCTCGCGGTAAAGATTTGCATGGGATTACGACCCGAATTCACACCTGGAACTCCAGAATGTTATATTGAATTAGCTAAACAATGTATGGATCCCGAACCGCAAAAACGCCCTAATGTTAAAGAACTTAACTTAGAACTTTATAATTTGTATAAAATCATAAATTCAGATAAATCAAGTTTAGATGATAGCTCTGGTACTTATATAAATAATCAATTTTATAAAGTTGATATTATTATAAATCAATTTTTGGATGCTGATGAAAAAATTAAAGAGTTGCCGATCGTTGAACAAAGGCATCCGGATCACATGTACACAAGTAAACTAATTAACGCACAAAAAATCATCAAAAGTTTGTCGCAAATAATTGGCAGCAATCCGGTATCAGATGTAGAGATTAGACTTTGTTTATATTTTATAAGCTCAAGATTTTTACGAATAAATTTGCATGCAAAATTTTTTTTCAAGAATTTTTTATATTCATGTTAATTTGGTTTGGGATATTTTTTTATTGTCATTAGCATTGAGTATAGTATAGTACTAATCAAACTAATTTAGGTATAAATTTCTATTAGTTAAGAAAAAGGCTAAGAAAACCTTGCAGAAATATAATTTTTTTAAAAAAAAATTCTATTTTGCTTAAAAAATTGCGATTTTTTAAATTATTCTTTTTTTTTTTTTTACATTGATCCGCACTTTCAAGTTTTGCTCATAGTTGCTATTATAAAAAAAATTTTAATTAATCATAGTTTAAGGAATAATTTTTTTATTTTTATTACGATATTAATATTACACGGTAAAAAGGTTTTTTTATACAATTATATTGGGAAATTTTTTAGCGTCTTTAATTTTGCAAGATGTTTGCACCATGTTTGGTACGGAATGAAATTGCTTTTTTAAAAATAGTAATAAAACGACGTTTTATAGGTCTGAAGCCTTATGTATTAGGTTTTGATTTAAATAAAATTAGTACCGTGACATTATATTATCATTATTCATTCAATAAGAACAGTAATCTCCACCATTAAACCAATTTCTATTATATACATGTACTATTCAATTTTATATTATAAATTGAAGATACTATTCAGTATATCAAACCTCGATACGAAAAATTTTGAAAATATAGATTTATAAACACATTATAGTGACATCTATAATTAAACCACGCCTTTTAATATTTGATCAAATGTCTCACGATCATGAGCTATATCTCAACCATCACTAAATGCTTATCCTAAAAAGCTTGTTAAATTTAAATTATTTAATTTATACCGCAGTCAAAAAAAAATTGAAATATTTTTTATATTTAAAAAATAACAAGTTAGTCAATACTGAAGACACATTGTACCATTTCGAAATTAAGCACCTTTTTTTTTTATTATAAGGGTAGTATTAGAAATAAAGTTTTATTAACTTTAATACTAACAGATATTTACATTTTTTTTGATATTTATTTTAAACCTTTTGCATTTGTAAGGACATTTGATACCACAGTCCTTTCGCCAAATATTAACCTAGTAGTGAATATAGTTTTCGCATAGGAATTTTGCATTACTTTCAAATAATAACCTAAGCCAGTATTGGCAAATGGACAATTTAGACAATTTTGGACATGTTTTGGACAGCTGCAAAAGCCTGTCCAAAACCGTCAAAATTGTTAAAAACTGTTCAAAACCATCACTGACCTAAGCTATGTTGGTAAATGAAATATTTGCGGGGTGGCTATTATGGCTTATATAAAGAAATAAACTAAGCCATATTGATGAATGAAATAAATTGTACCAATATTACGAGTTTGATGAATCTCATGAATTAACCATTTAGACAGAATACATTAACGAATGTAAATAAAGTAAGAAGCAACAATTTATTCTATATGTATTTATTAGAAAATGTAGTACTAATACAAATTACATTAATTTGCGTAAGAAACAATTTCTTTGTTTCATGTTTATCGTTATGGAGAGGTAAATACAATAAATAGAATATCATATAATACCAAATAAAACAAACTAAAATTTTCAGGTCAAAGAGAATAAAGGACTATAATTTCTAGATCGATTATAATCAGTTACAACATGACTGGTAACCAAATTTTTTATCATTCTTATTCTACTTTTCGTAACTTAACTGTTGACACTTAAGAAATGGAAGCATTAAGCATTTAATGTTTCAAAAGTATTTAAACTGTTATTATTATCATTATCTTCATAATCTTACGTAATTCAACAGACCCATTGGTCCATGAATTTATATGATAAATACTAAATCTTAATGGTCAATAAATTTAATTATTCTTCACAAGAAAGTTCCATCAATTAAAAATACTTAATTAATGACAGCTATGGATTTTGCTCAATAATTATAGACATTTTCTTGTAATGAAATTTCTAATTTGAAAGTAGCGGTAGGCACTAATTTCGAGGTTTGAGATTAGTGTAGGTTGATAACTTGCGCTAAAATTTCACGAGAATTTTTTTGTTAGAACCAAAAGGTGGTTTATAATCAAAATTTTAAGATATAAAGAATTTATTTAACGAGAGTATAATTCTACGTTAAACCCGATCTTGCATTCTATCTAAATATATATAAAGCTGTCAGTGCATTTTGGAAATAATACAAAGATAATACTTCACCAATCCATTGAATAGCAATATTAATGAAATAGGTCAAAAAAGATGAACGTATCTGCTAAAAGAAGGTTAATTGAATTAATATTAATTAATCTAAAAAAATCCTAGTAAAATCGATGTTGAAAAGACAAAACAAGGCATTCATCAAGTGAGAAATTGGTATCGAAAAAGATGTGAGCTATTTATTTTTAAATGAATTAAGGTTTATAGTAAAGGGTTAATATAAAGCTTCTATTGTTAAAATTTGCTGAAATAAAAATATTAGAATTAGGCTGAAAATAAACATTCATTGAAATAAAAGTGCCGATGAAATTGGAGTTAAAAGAATATAAGCATTCGATTAGTGGTTTATAGTAAATATATATATAATGAAGATTTTTATATTTATAAATGAAAACATATAAAGTAACTTTATTTTATTAATGTAAATACATTTCAATGCGGATTATTATATATCGATTTTAATTTACAGTATATATTGATATGAAGATAAGTACTTTATATTATTATCTTATATGAGTGCGCGTTATTTCGAGCGTTATTTTGAAACTATATATGGTATTTTTAGGGGCATGATTTTCGTAATAATGCTCATGAGCGTTATTGCACGAAAATACGGTAGATTTGATTTTAATGCTTTAACCATCTATCCAATATATTTTGTTTGACTACGCTTATACTCGCATATACTTTTAAACTTGTAATAACAAAAAGCTTATTAAACTATCTCTAGTTGTTAATTAGAAAAAAAAACGATGCTCCCTTATTTGTCAGTACACTAGTCCCTCTACAAGTGTACACTCCCCTGACATTGATCACCGGAAGTTTGATAATCACGTTACCTACTGACGATCGTAGCCATATATACAATTTTTTTAATGAGAACACGTGATCTTACTGTGGTTTGTATATAGTAAAATCGTATTTCCGAAAAATTAAACTTGGCGTAGTAAGTAAAGTTGTACAGAATAACGATTTGCATATACTCTAAAATTTTTAGGAATTTTAGATAAAATTTTATTAAGTCGTATTAGCATTTTTGATCAAAAAAACGAAAATTAAAAAATTTTATATTAGGTTGACGCATTTTAAAACCCTATTATAAATAATAGTTGGTTTTAAAATATGTTATTCTCCATACCTAACGGCATATAGGATTAAATTTTCATAGAGCAATTCAAAAAATTTCTCATAAAATTTTTGAGTTTAATTAAAATTTTTGACAAATAAAAAGTTGCAATTTTCGTACCTTAAAATTCGATATAGTAGAACATTATAAAATTTTTATTAAAAATCTCCCAAAATAAAGTATTTAAGTATTTATTATTTAATACATATATGGGTCTGTTCCTTGAAAATCAAGTTTTGATCATATGATTTACTATGTCCCGTAAGGTCATTTTCAAGGAACAGACCCCATATGATTATTTTTTTAAGCTATTCTAATACAAATTTTATAATGTTCTACTATATCGAATTTTAAGTTACGAAAATTGCAACTTTTTATTTGTCAAAAATTTTAATTAAACTCAAAAATTTTATGAGAAATTTTTTGAATTGCTCTATGAAAATTTAATCCTATATGCCGTTAGGTATGGAGAATGACATTTTAAAACCAACTATTATTTATAATAGGGTTTTAAAATGCGTCGACCTAATATAAAATTTTTTAATTTTCATTTTTTTGATCAAAAATGCTTAATACGACTTAATAAAATTTTATCTAAAATTCCTAAAAATTTTAGAGTATATACAAATCGTTATTCTGTACAACCTTACTTAGTTTAATTTTCTCATTAAAAAAAAGTTGTATATATATATGGCTACGATCGTCAGTAGGTAACGTGATTATCAAAATTCCGGTGATCAATGTCAGTGGAGTGTACTCGTTAGAAATCACTTATAGAGATACTGTATGCACTTAGTGAGAATCCAACTATAATATATATCATAAATGCAAGATATTATCCTGAATTTTAAATTTTGGGGCCAAATGATCTGTATTTAGGATGACTGCACATTTTGCACAATGAAAAGTAACATTTCCAGCACTATACTAACAATATTAAAATGAGAGATTATAAACTCGGAGACTTTGTTTTAATTATTCTCAAAATACTATAACGATAATACTTAATTCAATTGAAATAATTAAATCGCATTGTGAGAGTTGTAATATAATTAACATATAATAATCCCAATAATAAATGTGTGTCTCTATTTCAACTGCTATATTAATATATTAGTATATTTTATTAGTATATTTTATTAGTATATTTTATTAGTATATTTTATTAGTATTTTTAGATTTAATTTTCTTAGAGAGCTTGTTATGTGGTCAAGCGGCTCTTATGGCTTAGTGTTTTCATTTTTTTACCTGTTTGAAACACAATAAAAAATTGTTTAGAAAATTAGATGATGAAACACTGCCTCGTTTTTGAAGTGTTTCGATCCTATTTTTTTAATAATCCGAATCTGGATAAATCCGAATTCAATTATTGAATCCGGATTCTATATGAGCACAAAGTGCTATCACTTTACTCATTACATTTACAAATTTGACTAGATGTGAAAGTTTTTTTATAATATCTTAGCCTTGATAATTATTTTTGTTTTCTTATCGACAAGGTTGATAATCTTTTGGTTTGAAAAATAATTTGTTTATAAATACACCCTTAATCTAACACAATTTGGTAACAACTTTTTTGATAAAAAAAAAAATTGAATTAAGAAAATCGTAATGAAATTCAACCTTTTCTTGTTCACCTTGTTATCTTTACCATAGTTGCTTTGGCACATCCTTAAATTGATAATTCTAATGAAGAATTGAAAAGCTGTGATTCTCTCTGTTGGAAATTTGAAAGCTGCGATATTTGCACGGTTTCTAGTAAGTTTATTATTTATTATTGTTATATGCGTACCTACATCATGTGTATCTCAATTCGTCCTTAACATTATTGATTCTTATTTATTTATTAAAATAATTAATAGATTGTAAGAGTTGCGATTTTTGCAAAGATTGTAGCTAGGCCCTTGAGTTGTTTAAATGAGTTTGAAATAAGTATATTGTATTATATTGCACTAGCATGTTATATATTAGTTATATAAACATAGTTCTTATGCACAAATAATAATAATATAAGAATTTATATATAATTTATGTCATTTTAGTTATTAAAAAAACTTATATAAATTTAAAAATAATATTTTGTTTTTTTTTTATATTAATAAAAATAGAAATTATAAAAGTAGTAAAATTTAATGCTTCTTATTTAGATTTATAGTTTATTTTTTTTATTGTTCATTATTTTGTAAAGTACAGTATACAGTACGTGTTTTCGAACTTTGAGCTAATATATCTCAACATTGGTCTTGGTAATTTGAGTGTTGAAATAAGTAAAATATTAATAAGGTTCCTTCATTAAGATTAGAGTTAAAAAAATAAAAAATTTATTGTTTGGTTATTATTTTTGGCAGGGAGTCATAATCGCCAGACGTTTTTCAGGTTCAGACTTCCAATATCTTGGAAGTCTGAACCTGAAAAACGCCTGACGGTTATTTCCTAACGTTTCAGATAAAAACAGCTATAAACCAGAATCATATTAAAAGTCAAAAGCATTATTAAATTCAAAATGTTACCTTTTCGTATTTTTGTTTTTATTTTTGAACTTATACTAAAAGCATTTTACACTGAATTATTAAAATTACCTAAGGAAACAATTTTTAATTAGAAATTTATATTTGTGCACCCTGGATCATGGGGTACATAAACACATAAATATCAGTGATGATCGATAATCATGATAATCACTTTTTTTTTTTATTATTATTATACTACTGTACTAACATTCATTTCAAGCTATACCAGTAGTTATCTTAGCTGTCACAGTTGTCATTGGCATGGTTTCGCCCTTCGTAATTTTGCGGTCCTTTTGACTACCCATTCTTGCTGATTCTGTTTCCGGTTGTGTGATTTTGATGTTCTGTTGTAGGCATGGACTCACGGTTAGTGCAATTTCGTGTTGGTTGACTTTGAGCGCAGATTTTTGTCTGACCTTGTTGCCAGTAGGAAGGCAGTGGAAAGTGAGTTCATTGATTTAGAACCTTGGCTCTGTTGTTGTGTTTTTGTGGTTTTTCATTACTAACTTTTTTTTTTTTAAATGGTGAATAACGCCGTTCAGTTGAGTGATTGTTGCTATAGTTATTTTGGTAGTCGTGGATATTATAACTTCATTGTATTGTTGTTTGTTTATCATTATTAAGACTGTAGCTATTGGTGTTTCTGGGATTTTACCAACCTTCATGTGATCTCATGAGCCTTTTTTGGTAGGCATTTCTGGCCCCATGTAGTGGCTATTTTAGGGAAGCATAATTTTGTTTGTATCGTTGTTTATATTTAAGTTGTGAACGTGTTATTAATGCTTGTTCATTTTTATAGTGTTTTGAGTTTTTCTGGTGTATGTCTTTGAAATCTTGGGGTGTATTATTTTTGTTCTTGTTTGTTTTACTTGTGAATGCTTACTAACGCTTGATTTTTCTTTCTAGGTTCGTTAAACGTCTTGGAGTTTTCTTGGGGCATATTATTTCATCATTGTAAATGCGTTAGGTTTTGGCATCTTATGAAGGTTCTTTTACTTCTATCAAGTGTATCTCTTTTTTTATCTTTGTCATTGGTATCGCTGTAATCAGAATGGTGAATTACTTTTATAGTTATTGATACTATCAGTTTAACGTGTATTCTTACCATGAGTCATTAGGTTGGTTAGAGTTAGAGTAAGTTAGAGTAGATTAGTTGTGGTTGTATCGAATATTTAGGAAAGGGAGTGAAGCAGAGGCGACAGCCAAAGCAAAGCGACTACAGGGTGAGTGAAGAGAGCCCTGCCTGTGTTGCTGAGTGTAAGTGAAGCAACACAAGCTGTAATGAGATAACTAAGTGGCATATGAGAATGTGTAGCAGATAGCTTTGTTTTTGCTTTTAGTTAGGTTAGGGTTAAGGTGGTAGGTAGAGTATATTAAAGTTGTTTTTTAGTAATCGCGATAAGGTGGTAGGTAGAGTATATTAAAGTTGTTTTTTAGTAATCGCGATCAGGTAGTTGATGCGATTTGTAATATGACATAATTGTTGTATCATGTTGTACAAGATTAATAAATTAAATCTATCAATTGCTATAAATCGTAATTTTTAAATAAAATATAATTCTTGCATAAGTAAAATTTACTGTTGATCACATTGATCACGTGATTCATAGTGCGCTGTTGATCACGTGATCTGTGGTGAACCGAGTAGGGTACCTGGCGCAAATCTTACGTTTTTGATACTCCTGCACTTACTTTTTTGATACTCCTGTATGTACCCCAAAATTACTTTACTTTTTTGATACCGATCTGCATATATACACGTGACTTGTGTTATACAAAGGCCCAGTGCAGCAAATCTTACGTTTTTGATACTCCTGCACTTACTTTTTTGATACTCCTGTATGTACCCCAAAATTACTTTACTTTTTTGATACCGATCTGCACATATACACGTGACTTGTGGTACACAAAGGCGCAAATCTTACGTTTTTGATTCTCCTGCACTTACTTTTTTGATACTCCTGTATGTATCCCAAAATTACGCTTACTTTTTTGATGCAGATTGCATATATACACGTGACTAGTGTTACACAAAGGCCCAGTGCATTATTTTTGCAAAAATAATTTTTGGTTACATGCCGCTAATGTCATGTAACGTTTTACAGTCTAATTTTGCCCGGCATTAAGCTTAATGCTGGTGGGCACTATCATGATAATGCCCC
>QKWP01000613.1:15734-60220 GCA_003550325.1 Gigaspora rosea
TAAAAATTTAATAAAAAAAAAAAAATCGATTTTTAAAATAATATAATTTTTTTTTTAATAAAAAAAAAAAGCGATTTTTAAAAATAATACAATATAATTTTTTTTTTTTAATAATAAAAAAAAAAAAACAATTTTTAAAGATATTTAGTATTTTAGTTTTATAATAGTTAAATACGGTATATAGGTTAAGGTTGCTCTCAAGCACCAACACCTCGATTACTAGCAAATCTCATTAAGAGAGATACTACAATATACCCAGGTCTTTTACAAAATCCTAGATCAAATAATTTGCAAAGTACCCGGGTATTATACTTGGTGAAAAAAAATATGCCATGCAAAATACCTGGATCTCTTGCATGGGGGTACTCAGAATGGGGGATCTTTTGCTCAGTGCGGTACGGGTACCACTTACAAACCTATTAAAAAAAAATATTAAAGTATGAATTTAATTAATCTAGATAAATTATAAAATTTAACAAGTAAGATAAAATAATATAAGTTTAAATAATTTATCTTAAATGAAACTAAATAAAAAAGATAGTATAGTAGTAAATATTAATGAAAGTAGGTAGACCACAAACACTAATTACAAATCACATAGTTGTTGTAGCTAATTTATCTATAGTTATACAATAAGTATCTGATTAAAACATTGTTATATTCTAGAATAGTATTGACAATCCCATGATTTTAAAATTTATTTTTATTGGCTAAAAACTATCAATAATTTATATACAAGTTTAATATTGTTTTATATTGTTCTAGTGTTGTTCTAGAATATTTATTAATTTCTAGAACTATAAAGTTTTACCCACAAATTATATAGTTTCACTCGCAAACTTTGTAGCTTCAAAATTTAGAATTGTTTCTTTAAAAACTTACTTTGAATTTTTTGTAATGAAATTTAAAGATTTTAATGTTTGTATTTATTTTGTTTTGATTGAATTTTGATAAAATAAAAAAACATTTTCCTTTATTGCTTTTTTGTACTCCATTAATTTGATATAGCAAAAAAGATCTACTATTTGCATATATAATTTTATTATAGTAATATAAAATATGGTCAACTCTTAAATATATCAATTATATCAAATTAATGGGCAAAATAGGTTTTCTTAATTTTCTCTATTATTTTAATAATGCATCAGCTTTTTAAAGATGCATTTTGCCAAAACTCTCATTCTAATGCATTTACTGAATTACTTTTTATACCACAAAGTTGCAAACTCAAATAGAATTTGGTGGAATTAGATAAAATAATTAGCAATGTTCAAGATAGTGATGCTACCGAAATTGATTTTTGAAAAAGGCCTATTTCATCTTCATTAGAGAAAATTAAAATGTTTTATAAGGAAGAACAAATAAAATTTATATAGATATGTTCCTTATAATTTCGTCTATTCAAAAAAAGTATCAAATAATTTCGTCTTTCAAGTAAAATAGATCAAAAACAATTTCGTCTTCAAATTTTAATTTCGGGTTTTAGAACCCGAAATGCTTTCGTCCTCATGTATAGTTCAAGAGCATAGTATTTTATAGTAAGAAGTTCTTTTTTTATATTTTTCTTATTATTTGATTTTAAAAACCTAAGCAATAAGATTGTTTTTAAAATATAAATTCATAGTTTTGTATAATTCTTTAATAAAATTTTAGATATAACAAATCAGATAACTGATACATATATATATATATACTATCAATTAAATTTGATTGGATTTCAAATATGTCAATTGACTGATAAACTTTTAATCTGTTTGAATTTGATTGGATCTCAAATACAGCAATTGACTAATGACTAATGCATCTGTGATTCATGTAACATAAATTTTAGGATGCATTAAAATAAATAAACAATTCTGCAGATCCATCTATATGCCTTTTTTTTTTTATTCTTTTTTTTTGTTTTTCTAGTTAATTTCTATTTTATACTAATATTATAAAATTTTGTTAGTTTTGTTTATTTGCAAATATTGATTAAATAACAGTTCTGCCAAAATCTAGATAAAAAAAAGTTTTTAAAAAAAGAGAGAATCATGACAAACTATAGATCTTAACCAATAATTTATTACTTAAGAATTATAATTATCTAAAGTAAATAGTAAGACAAAATCTACTCTAACAGGTTACAAAAAAGTATCTAAAACAATTGGGACAAGTTATATTTTAGTTTTAAGGTTATACAACCAGAAGTAGTATTAGAATTTACAAATATAACTATCTTTATTATCTAATAAAATATAACTTAATCACTAGATTAAAAAAAAAAAAATAAAAACCAGATAATAAATAATATTTCTCTTAAATATCTTAAATATATAAATAATAGTAAATGCCTCATTAGATATGTCTAGCTTTACACTATAAACAAGCATTTTTGCAATTATTTTTGTTAATTATTCATAAAATTATTTATAAATTTTTTTTTTTATTACAAAACCGGCCCCATTATACTGTAAAGTTAGTCTAGAGGTATAGTTTAAAAAAAAAAAATACAATTTTGGTTGTTAAGAAAAAAAAATACCTATATATATATAAATTCATATTCGAAATCAGCCTTTAAAAATTCTAAATAATTAACATACACTCTAACGAGCATGTTAATTAAAAAATATTAACAAATCGAGCAACATATAATTTTTACATGTTTATTTTTCAACCAATAGTTGACTCAAGTAAGTTGACATTTTAACCAAACTGGTTGGTTTATCAACCAACGGTTGCCCCGGATCAAGATTTTTAGACAGTTCAGATCACTAAATAACATTATTTTAACGAAAATTTTAAAATTACCAGGAAATTTTTAAAAGCCTTAATATTACGTAAATTTTTGTTCTAATAAATAGTTCTTAGCTAAATAAATTTCTGGGGGTTCAATTTACAACGAAATCCATTTATATCACACAAGAGTTTGATGGTTACACTTATATGGGTGTTTATTCACAGTACAGTAGTAATAATACTTTTTTTTAGACAATGCTAAAAAAACTTTTATATAATGGTAAATACAAGTCAATTAAGATTTAAAATAAAAATATAAATTTCAATAAAAATATAAATTTCGTAGACTTTATTAAAATTACTGCCTTTTGTCATAATACCTATTTCTTTGCTTAAACATATAACTTAAAAAATATTTAAAATCCTTAAAATTGGAATTTTGCTTTACTATTCGGAGGTAATTGTCTAGGGTGGATCAGGAAAATTAAAAATCTAATTATACTTGTCATCAAACTGTCAGAACCCTATTTCCTCTGTCAGCACTCATCGCTCTCATCGGCGTACGTACGTCTGAATTCCACATTTCACGTGATCGCGGAGTCTGCATTTATTTATGACCTATAATATTTAGGCCGTTACGTTTGCAAAAATCAGTTACCATTATTCTAGTCGATCATAGATATTACGAAAGAATTCATCTTATGTTGCTAGGTGTTTCTTTTTTATTTACTTATTATAAACATGGGTACACTGCTAAACCCACTTAAGCTAAACCAAAACAATTAGTTTTTAACAAAAAATTTTTTTATACTACATATTTTGTTTTTTTCTACCAACATTTGATAAATACCTCTACCGAATATTCGATTTTTTACCCAGGTAATATTTTTTTTTTTTTTTTTTTAAAAAAAAACTAAAATTATTTTTTTTTACAAAACAAGAAATATTTACAATCCATTTGTTGAATCTCTAGTTGGAGAGGCTTGACTAGGGATGTTAGGTTGTCGCATATTACTAATTGATACATTCGATGCTAGCTGAACAGGGCTTGCATTCATAAATGCATTAGTAGGTACTACAATATTCTGACGCAAACCTTGGCTTGATGCTCCGTTCGGATGAACTTGTCGAATACCATTTTGCGTCATTGACCGAAGATTCACATTGGATGGGAGGTTCGTCTGCATTTGACGGACGTTGGCTGATATTACATTATTGCCGACGAAAGCTGCAGAGACCGTCCCATTAGAAAGAACTACAGGACGTTGGTTAATTGATGCCACGTTGCTAGCACCAGACATAAATAAGCCTTGTCGCATACTGTTTATATTATTTTGCCCATTTGGTGACATCATATTGGTTTGTCTAATGTTTGGATTTGATGCACTATTAACCTGCTGAAGAGATGAGTCGGATAAAATTCCAAAGGCCTGTTGTAAACTATCTCGGTCAAATCTTGTTAAAGGGAATCCAGTACGTACCATATTATTATTACTGACAACAGCACTTTGGTATCCATTTGCGACAATTGGAACACCACCCATTGCATGTCTAAGTATCTGATTGGTACTAGCATTTGCCTGTACATTACCCTGTCTTAGGTTCGATGATCCATTAGTTGGTACTATGTTATTTGTTCCATTATTTTGAATTTGTTGAGAGGAAGAATTTGACTGGCCGTTCGAACCGACGCTAGGTACAATTATGGGTTGAATTTGGGTTTGATTAGCAGAAGCTGTTGATGGTGTTACTGCATTATTGGCTCTGACGAGTGTTCCAAGTGTTCCAAGTGTTCCGCGAGGCAATTGTCGCATCGTTGAACTATTAGCTTGTGTTTGATTGTTTGTGGAAACGTTAGGATTAATTTGTATTTGACTTTGTGTTTGATTTTGCGTTTGATCTTGTGACTGAGTTTGCGTCAATTCTGGTTGTTGTGCACGCAAAGCATATATTGCACGCATCATTTGTATATTATCAGATGGATGGATAAATTGTTCATTAGAAAGTCCTCTAGGATTGTTTAGATTCAGATGTGGGCGTGTAGATTGTACATTAAGGTTAGTTGCTTGTTGTGATTGTGCAACAGGACTACCATTGGTGAAAGTTGGTTGACCACCGTTTGCAATAGCTATCCTATGTCCGGAATTAACCAAAGTAGCACCACCGCTGATTTTATTTGGATCTATTAATGAAACAGAATTATTTATCATCAATCCTGAATTAGAAGATGTTCGTGATAGGGGAGAGGTAATGTTCATCATAATCCCTTCTTGTGTGGAAGGTGTTCGTTGAAGTCTTCTAGGATCAATCACCGGAGTTGCAGTGTTTATAATAATTCCAGAGTTTGAATGAGTTCTAGTGATTCTAGGTGACGTACCGTTCATTATGATTCCCGAATTTGAAGGTGTTCTAGAAAGTCCTGGTGTTACACTGTTCACCATCATTCCGGGGTTTGATGGCGTCCGAGTAAGCACTGGCGTCGTATTGTTCACGATTATTCCAGGGTTTGAAGAAGTTCGAGTAAGTTCAACACCGCTCATTGCTGATGTAACATTAGTTTGCGAGTTTCCTGATAGTTGTCTTGTTGTAATTTGCGGTGTCATCTGAGAAAGTTGTATTACAGGGTTGTGACCATTAATGTGAACATTGTTGGGAACAATTCCATTCGTACTTCCTTGTAAAGGTGATGTTATTCTTGGGGTCTGAACGAGACTGATGCCTGCTATACCATTGGCGTTTGTGGATTCTTCCGATATACGAACGTTGCGTGAAATTGGACGTCGATAAGGCGTTTGATCACGATGATTCAGTGATATCGTTGGCCTTACTGTATGACCGTTATGTGATAGATTGAGACTAGGACGTGATTCGGTAAGTACTCGTTGGTCATTAGATTGATTTTGTTCGACAGATAAACGTTGATCTCGTCCGACAGTGTTCAAAATTTGATCCCGGCTTGGATTAATATCTGAAGAAAGATGTTGATCACGATTCGTGATTGATACGGAAATAGCCGAGTTTGCACGTTGTGAAATTTGTGCTGAACCTTGATTTACATCCCTGGAAAAATTAAGGTCGGAGAAACGTGGGTCTATGCAACGTAGATTATTGGCTATGGTTAATTTTTATAAAGGCATTAGTGACATTCGATAATGTTTTATTTATTTCGTTAGGAAATTTTTTAGGGTGATTATTATCGATGTATAGCTCTATCAATAAATGATTTTTATTAATCATTATCATCGATGCTTAACTCATCAATGGCCATTGACATATATGAGTTATAATGATCGATAATTAACCAACTTATGGTTATTGATATTTAAAAAGTGTGATAATTATGATTATCGATTTTTAACACCCTAAAAAATTTACCAATGGCATGCGTACACAACGATATTAACCTGTTCTTGAATTAGAATCATAATTAGGCCGGACTGAACGCTGATCTACGACAGTCCTAGGTAATATATTCGGACGTGATGAATCCATATCAATTGGAATTCGTGTATCAGGGTTTCCTCTTGAGGATGAGCCTTCAGCTCGCGGTTCAGAATTTGATCGAACTTCCGAATTCTGCCTAGACTGTGAGGGTGAAATGGAAACTCGAGGATCTACGTTCACCTGAGCACTACTCTGTGAATGATTCTGAGTTGACAGATTATTAATACTGACTTGACCATCATCACGCGAGCATTGTCTCGGAGAACTCTGTTTATCTTTCTGAATCTTATTATTACGGAACGCACCAAGATTTTGAAAATCTTCGTCTTTTAAAAAATGAAATTTAATTGTACTAATAAACCCAATGTAAACAAATAAAAATAATATTTATGAATCGTTATTCATAAAGACATCTGATATATGATGCGTATAAGTAAATTTACCATTCAGTCATGTTTGAGTTATCATCGATTTCGTCAGAGTCCATGTCATCACCACTATAAACATCATCCATCTCGTCCGAATCGTATTTAAACTTATTATTCTTTGGCCGTTTCATACGGTAAATTGTGAATACATCAAGGCGATCAATAGTACGACGTTTACGACCCCCACGCCCATAACGACTTCTAAATGCAGGAGGTAATACTGATAGTTTATCAGCATCGAATTTCCTGTAGAAAGTCGCTCCCCGTGGTTTCTCCATGGGACAATATGGATTCTAATTAACGATTTAATATACCAAACATCATTCATCGAGTACAAAATTAATCTAAATATTTACATAAAAACATTAATACTTGCATGTGTCACATCTATGTTAATGCCACTACTTTCTTTATCTTTCTTTGAGGATTTAGTTCCTGATTTTGTTCTCAAGGAGCTAATGTAGTATCAAATTTGATGGAAAAAATTTTTAATGAATTTAGTGAATTTGCAAAATAAATAGACCGATAACAAATATTTAATAAAATATATAAATATATAACAAATATATATATAAATATATATAATATATATATATAATAACGTACCTAATAACATCCATATGTGAGGCCGATATTTTTCTGCTCTTGTTCTATTGGACAAGTTGCAAAATTCATATAAATTATATAAAAAATTTCCTTAACGGTAGAGAGAAAATAAATACCCTTTGCTGTGAATCCGAAGCACCACTATTTTGGATTCCTAGTTCTTTCCGCATCTCTTTTATATCACATTCTTTTATAAATATTTTTCGATTTAATTCAATCCTCTGCTTCTTGAATCTTTCACGAGTTTTTACTTTAACTATTATTTCTCGACCACTATGTACATCACGCCTTATCTTTCTTAATTTATCGAAAGATTGTGTCTCGGTACGACGAGTCCTTCTCATTGGTTTAAGTTCTCGACGACGGAAGCATACATATGGGTTATCTTCTTCATCTTTTGTATCTGCAGTCTGTAAAAAAAAACATTAGACATAAAAAACATTGAATTATTTAATATCATTACTATTAATAACTATTAATAACTATAAATAATAACTAAAAATTTTTAAATAACCTTAAGTTCAAACATTAGTGGAGCTACTGTCTTGTAGCGTATCAATCGTTGATGTCGTTTAGATTTCCAATATGAATATACATTCTTAGCATCATTTGCTAGTATTAAAAGTTTGTCTGGAAGCCATGCATTGCAATCTTCCCATGATGGGAGTTGTCTTTTTGCCTAAATATAAGCCAAAAAAAAAAAAATAATAGGATAGAGTATTATACTAAATTAATATGAAAAATCTGAACTTTTAATCAAAATGATTTTTAAATTAAATCAGCTTACCAATAAATGTGGTTTATTTTTTGCTTGAGTTTCAAAAAATTCCATTATCTCCTCAAAATCATCATCTTTTAGATTATTACCAGATTTTGAATTATATTCACATAACCATTTTTCATCATCTTCATCCATGTTGTATAAACAACCGACACATTCCAATATTGGTGTAGAAAATTTGAGGAATGTATGTGACATTTTCCACGTAGGTGGAAATAAATGTCTTTTATTGGCATCAGAATCTGGACAAGGAATCGCTGGCTCACCCTCTCCTGTTGATGTACCATTTCCATCTTCAATTCCTTGTTGACGTTTTTCTAACGCTGTAACAAGATGTATTTCCTATAAATTTATAACATAAAAAAAGATCTGATTAAAATATAATAATGTAAATTATCATGTTAAAACATTATATGTATGACATAAAAATTGATAATCATGTGACAACAGCAATTATATTATGACATAATCGCCACAGCGCAGCCGCAGTAAGCGAAATTGCAAATTTGTAAAGGAATAACGAAGGATTGATTTAATCTTTTAACAAAAAAAAAACCACTTCAAATTTACAAGTTTTACATACTATATATAAGGGGTGATAATAGTTAAAGAAAACAAACCTCTTCTTCCTCTTTTTCTACGCCCGTTTCCACATCGACCCCTGCTCTACTAACAGGTAGCATGTCTTCTTCACTGATTTCATGTTGAAACATTATACGCATAGGCTTCTTATTGTCTACCTTTCGTTGGCGAAAGGATTTTCGGTTCAGATTCATATTTGGGTTAAATTTAAATGATGACATCTTGACTTGTGGCGCAGTCAGATGGGGGGAGGTTTCGTTACGAATAACTTTGAAAGACAAACTACTTATTGACAAAGGTGCCGTTTATGTAAAGTGGAAGCGGTCTTATGAAATTGTTGTTTGTCTATAACAACTAGTCGTAATTGAGAAATGTAGAAACGTTATGTTTCTTTCTTATACTTCGGCTTAAATTTATTTAATAGGTTTTTTTTTTTCGTCAAACTTGGTGTTTGTTGGGGGGCAAACCAAAAAAAAACCGGGTAACCAAAAATGTACTCCGAGTTACCCGATCAATTAATGAGTCATTGGGCGCAAAAATACAGCAACGTGACACAGAATACGGTGACATTTAGATTAAGCACCACATGATTTACACAAGGGTCATTGACCGCAACATTTATCACATCCTTATTTACGTCATCAATAATATACCGGAGCTTTGCACGAATAATTTTACGGTAAATTTAGGGCTTATAACAATAACATTTTGTTAGTAGAAAAGAACCGATTTGTTCCTTTCCAAAATTGCAAATGTTGGTATCGAATATTTATGGTATAACCAACTTTGCTAGCTTGCTAGTTTGCTAGGCGACTTGGGAGACGATCGTCATTGTCATAAGACTTAAACGAAGCAGGCTAAGATTACATCGCGTTATCACTAATATATAAAAAAAAAAATAATAAAAAAAAAAATAAAAATAAAAAAATAAATAGATAAACGTGCATACCATTCTATCCTGGCCAATCAACCTGCATTTTATATTTCAAAAATGGTCCAGTCAGAATAGATGCTCGCCTTCCATAAAATCAGAAATGTTATGTCTTTTCATTATCCATACTTTTGGTTCTATGATAATTTGAACTGGCAATAAAGATTCCAAAAACTCTTTCATATGATTTAAGTCAAAGTTTTGGAATGAGTTAAGCCAGTTTTGTATGATAATACTTGGATTTTTCAATAGTATTTTCTCATAACCATATACGGTATCAATAATTTCGAAATAAGCTTCGTGAAAGTGAGGTGTAGAAGTTAAAAGATGTGTATATCCCGTGTAATCAATAGGCAATGAATGTGATTCATTCTTATAATACATCCAATCATTCCTCAACTGGCCAAATCTGGATGCGCCAGTCATCGCAGTATACACATCAAGATGTATCCGTGCTAAATGATTAAACGCATTGACATATTTTGACTGTTATTAAAAAACTAAACATTATAGATAAGGTAAAGCTATATACTCTAATATAATAAAAAATCAAATATTATTCACCTTGGGTATTGTCACTCTGAATTATATGTATTTTTTGTAAGGCTACCCCACCAGGATAATTATAACTAGAAGTAATTACCATCATGGTGCTTATTAAAAAACTAATTATAACAAGGGTAGAGATCAATCGGTTTATAATTATGAACCGTGAGTATTTTTGCTTGCTAATAAAGGTATTAAAAGTAATATGCAATTAATAATATTGTACAAATGGCATTATAAGGTATTATAAGGTATTATAAATGAAATAACATAATAGGTAAGCTCGAAATTAAAAATTAATAAAAATTACATACATTGTTATCCATCCGATCGCCGCGCACAAATTGAAAATCGGTACCACATAGATGATAAACCTCCATTCTTTATGACCGAGGAAAGAGAACCCACCTATGAAAGCAAGTATAGGTGTTAAGAATCTACGCGTACGAAGATCAGAAAACACCGAAAATATGCATAACGGAAGAGACATCAACAATAGCCTTGGAAGAAATGTTGTGAAATATGCATTAAAAGGTAGTACCTAATAATAATTCGATAGGAAAAAAAAAAGATTAATAGAATCGGCTATTAAGTTTTACAATATAATATATATATATATATATATATATATATATAATATGTAACACATACCCCCCATTCAACACTCTTTCCGAGAATAGCATTGAAATAAAAAACATAACCTTCTGGCCACATAAGTCGAGTTTGCCAAAAGTAAGTATCAATAAAACAAGAAACCCCTATAAGAAATAATAACACAAAAATTATATGAATGATACATATTAGGTAAACTGTCGTTATAATCGTTATAATTACATTTATAGACGTATTTACCCAAACTTATCACTCCAGAGATAATTCCAACCCGTAATGTATCAAAAAATTTTAAAGTTCCAATCCACAGCTCAAGCAAAACAATAATAGCAAGTAGCACTCCTACTTCAAAACGAAATATTACCGCCGTAAAAGTCATATAATATATCATTGATAATAATTTTGGATTGGATTCAGAGGAATTAATCGCAGAAATCCAATAAGAATATGAAAAAATTACTAAATGAAAAATATTGAAATATATTGAAATATAAAGAAAAATAATGAAGTATAAAAAAAAATAACGAAATAATAATAATGATAATAATAATATAATAATAATAATAATAATAATAATAATAATAATAATAATAATAATAATAATAATAATAAATAATAATAATTAATAATAATGGAAAATATGGTAAAAACTTTAGAAATTTTAGTATAAAAGCATTTATGATATAAGTAAAATTTTCATCCATACCTAGTGGAAAAGCGAACATATTAGGCAACGTTCTACTTGCCCAAAATATAGTATGAAATTGACAAGCACTAAGAATACCAAAGGCGATAGAAACCCGATATCCAAAATATTTAGCAATATATGATCGAAAATAAGATAGAGCAAAACTGGTAGATATACCAAGAAAGAAGCGTACTATGAATTTCAGTAATTCAATGAAACGCTGTTAAGATAAAATATCTACTTCAAAATCTAATTTATTTTAAAGATATCAATTAAGTTTGCTTTGTAAATTTTTAATAACTTACCTATATATTGGCGAGTAAATTTATTAAGGTGAGGGATCAGCAACTCTAACGTTTTGCTAGTTGGCCAGCTAACTAAACTTAAAAGTAAAGGACCAACGAAAGTGCGAGGAACAACTCCTGGAAACTCAAAGTGGTCATACTTTTTATTAAAAATCAACATTTTAGACCTGCGAGAAGTTCAAGAAAGCAATATTAACAACTAACTTTCTAGAGTTAACCGCTATATACCTTTTTTAGGGCTTCCAAGGATATTCCAAACTCCATAATATCGTGTGAAGCTTGAAGGTTGAAACTTTCTTCAACTTTAGTAAAAGGACATAGCAAAAGGTGCAATGTTATTAAACAGCCAAGAAGAAAGTCATATTTATCCATATCAGCTCACACAACTTCAAACACCTCTTAGATACTATAATACCAAAAATAAGCAAAAAAAAATGAGAATAATTTCAATTTTTTATCTGATTTGAAGTGAACAGAAATTTTAAAAAACAAAAAAATTAACGCCCAATTTGGGTTGGATGATTGCCATTTCTTTATAATAATCGGATCCGCATTTATACTGGGTTTTATTGGTAATTGAATATACGGGTGGCTTATGTCTGTAACAATTACGTACTGAGGCTTCGAGCATTGTACACGCTAGTGATTGGTATTAGTTATTCTATGGTTTACCGTACGTGACACAATGCTTAGTCATGACTAGTAAATTCTCCTATTTACCGTGACTAGTCTTCGATTAATCAAATATTTCTTTCTTTCACTTTAATGCTGCTCCTATTATCGCTCATTTCATGATATTTCCTATGTTCTAGCATCGCAAAGATAAAATTATTGTGGTTTGTTCATTAACTGTTAAGTGGTGTAATACTTTAATACAGTAATACTTGTAATACTTTAGTTATTCACTACGGTATCTTTATCACCGCTACAACAAAAATTTCAAGTATGTACAAATCTTGAATAACGATAAAAGTTTCTTGTCAAGTATTCCCGACATAAAATTATCTTTAATATCAGAAATAATATTGAAAAAGATCGATTTTGTACATAAGTGTGTTAAATTTGTCGTGAATATTTTGTTAGAAAAGATCTTTTGAAAGATTTAAACGTAAATATAAACGTAAATATATACGTATAACCAGTTAACTATTTTGTTACACTAGCAATGAGATAAAATTTTCATATGATTTAAGCAATCTAGTCACGTGACGCAAACCGGGCTTTTACATAAAAACTGTCTCTTTTGTAACACGGTATAAGCTCTACAAAGTTACCTTCCAAAAAATCATTTTATAAAATTTAAAGTTTGTATGATGCTTGGATTTATCAATTTTCATACAGGTTTTTTTTACACAAAATTAAAAATAATATATATCGATATATATGCAGTATGTATAGATATATATATATATATAAAATTTATATAACGACAATAGTTTTATAATTTATTAATTACTAACCAACTATGCTTTAGGGGTGCGTTAGGCCACATGGAAAACAACTTTACTTGGAGTTAGTGCACGAACTTGTGCTACAAAACTAGACTTAAATATTATAATAACCTTGTCCGGAATTACAGAATTACGCGACCTAACAGTTTTTTGTTGCATCACATATTGTATGTAAAACCAAAGAAAATTAGATTCCAAACTCTGTTAGTCCGCTTCGTTTCAGATAAAAAAAAATTGTTTAGATTAAAGAGTTAACAAATAAGAATAACTCTTTTTGTGCATGTTTTTTTTTGAAATTTTAAAAATATATACTGTATACTGTAATTAAAAAACTATATCATATACAGTATATATACATACATATATTTAAATAATATTTACATGCTTTTGCTGTATTTGTTTCAAATTATATAAATTTGCTAATTTTATTTATCAAATGAATAAATACGTATGATACGTACAGTATATATAAAATATATAAAATTCACTATGATACAAAATTGTTACATAATAATATATAATCTTCAGAGAGGTATCCCTTCTAGGAAAGCTTTATTACCCTCTCTGGTAACAACTACTTGTACATTTCCTAAAATTCTACAAACAAATCCACCTTCACAATAAGCGAAATAAAATTCCCATTTTCGTTTAAATATTTCTATTTCATCATTCTTCATCTCTGGCCAATTACGTATTAATGCAGGTCTAATATTTTCTTCAAAAACTTCTAGGAATTTCGAACGCCAAAGTTTTAAAGTACGTGCATAATGAGGTCCAATGTTTTCTATATTATCAACTATAAGACGACCACGAGAACCCTTATGAATCGCTTGAACTAAAGTTGTCACTGTAGGACAATGACCGCCTTTATAGATGTGAATATAGGTGTGAATATAGATGTGACATAGGTGTGAATATAGATATGACAAATGAATTAAGTACCCTATCGACTTTAGATAAGTAGTTATTGAGATACAGTATCATCGCTCAAAGTTTAAAAAAAAATTAGGCGATAATCAAAACAAAGACCGAGGCTAAGTTGTTCCAAACTTTGAGCAATGATATCTAACTACCTAAAATCAATGAATATCGATTTTAGATAGGTAGTTATTGAGATATTTCGCTCGAAATTTTCACAGGGATGTTAATCGAACCCGCAGTAATTATCAACCGATTTTGAGCAAGATTTGTAAAGAATTGGCATTTTAACTAAATTTCGTTCCAATAAAAAAAGTTATAGAAAAGTTATTTCTCTATAACAGTCTCTAATAGATGTTTATCGACCGATTAGAGACCGAGAAAATTTTGTTGATCGGTCCCTAATCGTTTCCATCTGAATTACTTAAATTACTTGGAAACTAATGCAAAACACGATAAAAATCTATTAGAGACTGTTTATAGAGGAATAATTTTTCTATAACTTTTAGTTATCGAACGAATATTAATTAAAAATGCCAATTTTGTACAAACCTTGCTCAAAATTGGCTGATAATTACTGCGGGAACGATTAACATCCCTAACTAGGGGTACTTATTCATGATGATCGGTAACATGCATAAACAAACACAGATTTCTTTACCTGGGAAAATATATTTTCTAATAAAGTCAACTTCTCTACAATATCTATCATACCTAGTCTCCGGCATTGTAATGACTTGAAATACACCAATACTATCCTTTTCTTTTAAAAATTTATCACAACATTCAAAATAAGTTGTTAAATACTCTGGGCCAACAGCTTCAATCATTTCTATACTTATAATTTTATCATATTGATGTGATGCAGGTAAATTACGATAATCACAAAGTAGTACTTCGATTTGTGACGAAAAGCCAGCTTTTGCAATTCGTTCTTCGGCCAAGTTTTTTTGTTCGATTGAAAGAGTGAGAGTTGTTACTCGACAACCTGTTAATTTCACTGCCTAAATGATTATTATCATAAAGTAGGAAATAATAAAAAAGAAAATTATTAGTATATGAGTCGGATTTATGAAGGTGTTAGATTAGCTACGAGTAAAATGTTACATACTTCAATGGCCAAAGATCCCCACCCACTTCCAATCTCCAATAAATGATCATCTTTGCAAATCTTTGCCTTCTTAATTATCATTCTTAATTTTCGATATTGAGCATCTTCCAATGTATCATTCTCACTTTCAAAAATAGCACTCGAATAAGTCATATCATTACTAAGAAAGCTAGCAAACACTTCATTGGAAATATCGTAATGAGCCGAAATGTTATTTATTGCATTTGAAATCGTGTTTGCAAACCGTGAATTCATTACATAATTGATTGTGTTAAATATATAAGAAGGAACACTTGATAAATCATCAAGATGAGGACGGTTTGCTACAAAAATCTATTATATAATAGCAGGAAACATTAAAGAAACAGTTTTAATCATTTATTAAAATATTTAAAGTTTAGGTACCTTGATAAGCGCCGGTAAGTCATCACAAGTTACATCGCCAATCATATATGCTTCGGCAAAACCCTATTAATAATAATTAAGAAAAACAAGAACAATGAACATTATTCGTTTATATATTTAATTAATGTTAAAATGGTGACCATTTTTTGAAACTTGTATTTAAGCAAATTAGGAAGCTTTTCCAATATAATCCGATTTTTTGGGACATCCAAAAAAAAAAAAAGATCATACAGAGCTTCCCGATATAGTCACACCCGTAATTATATATTAATGACCTCCCGATTATATATGATATAAATATATATCACGTGAACCAAATTTCAAAATTTTTCTTTGTGGACAATGAGCAGTGGTAATAGTAGTACATCATTGTTACAAATTCATAAATTTAATGATTGAATTATAATGTTGAAAGACTCACTAGATCACCCAAAAGTAGTAATCGCACCCAAAAAGAATTATTAATGATTTTGATATTGACTCGTAATGTTGAATCTTTTGGACCGAATTCATAGATATGGTCTGGACTTAAAACGCGAAGATAACCATAATCAATCTTAGACATCAAGGACAAAAGAGTATTTTGTGCTGTACAGTTAATGGTAATTTTGAAAGATAAAGATTGTCAGAACGACCGGAAAAAAAAAATAACAGATTAATATAAATGATAATAAGAATAATAAAATACCAAAGTGAAGTAATGGTTCCCAAGACCTAGAAATAAATATCTCCTTCGCATATTGAATATAAGAGTCAACGGTAGCAACAACTTTATTTGTTCGGCTACTTATCGGCTTCTTTATGTTATAAGACATGGAAGAAAAAAATAGGTAAGAAAACTTGAGAAAGGATTAATGTAAAAAATTGATGTTGTTAGATATATGCGTTTGAAGAATTCCGGAATTCATTTATATAGTTGGCTTTTTTAAAAATATATTCAGATGACGAGGAATATTTATATAGTTTATTATTCTGAATATAGGATGACAAATTACACCATCTTCGGTGCGATGGCATTTATGTTAAGATTGTTTCACATGTTGGTAAGACTATTGGCGAAAAATAATTAAACATTAAATATCCACATAGCAATTGGCGAAAAATAATATTCGTTTTTGGTATAGCACAAGTTTAAAACATCAAATACACTCAACAAGTTTTGAATTTTCGCATATAAATGCATCAAAAAAAAAAGTTTTTTTTATAATTATTTTAGAGCATTAAAGTAAGTCTTTTAAAAAAGGAATGATTGACCATTGCACCTTATTACATAATTGTTTCATTTTTCTAATTTAGCAAGACTTTTAAAGGAGTTCGAACCTAGATCCCCATGGATGAATATCGGAATTGTATATCTTGGGCAATGCGAGAAACAAAAAAAATTGTACAAAATTAATGAAGTTTGAAGGAATCCATCACTAAAATTGGAGCACAATACGTAGATGCGCACTTAAGACGTACGTATGTTTCGTCTCCTAAATATCTTCACTCCGTGTCGCATGTATTTTCTCCGTATTGGGTTAGCAGTCATTTATCCTAACACTATTGTTATTATGACACTGTAATATAACAGATAATGAATAACATTTTTTGGGGAAAGTGTGATTTTTAATGTATGGTCAACCTTTTTTTAATAAAATTTGTAACTTTTTTATTAATTAATTGCTAACTAAAAACGCGCCGACAATATAACGAGCTCACTCAACTACCAGATTGATTTGTATACTATATCCAGAATTATCAGGGTTTGATTATACAGTATATTTCCGCATATTTCATTGTAGATCACTCATGTCTTAGAACCAGCCTTTCAAAGTTCGGGTCAATCACTGCCGCAGCACCTCGATATTTTTTTTTGCAGGTGCACCAATCAGAATCTATGTTTATATGATAATTACGATCTGGGTGGGCCCGGCCTTTTAAGAAGTTGGGTTAATGTTTGTAATGACGTTCATACAAAGGTTGGTATTAATGTCATTGCTTAGTATATTATGATAATCGTAATAAAAAGTCGGATACGATTGTTAATTAGTATATTTTAATTAATAGTTATAATAAAAAAAATAAAGTGTACCTTCTCCCAAAATGCAAGATTTAATCACCTATCCAAATTTTATGAATTTTTATTTTATTTGGATCCTACTAATTCGTAATATTCAAAATAAAAAAAATTTCATTGGATTTGTTAGGTGGTCATCGAAATATCTTCGCTTCAAAGTTAATTAATTTAATTAAAAAAAAATGATTCACGTTATTTAATCGGCCTTCGGAGACAGGCCGAAAAAGATCGAAAGTGACCACCATGTAAATATCATTTCTGATTGGTGTGACAACAAAATATTTTTTTCATTCAATTTTGATTGAAATACAGTACATTAATTATATTTAGCATTTATAATGAATCTTAATTATAATTAAGATTTCGTTTATTATCTGTAGAATATTATTTTTGAGGCAAGAATACCGTTCGCATGTGTAGAGGTCTGACTCAATGAATAATATATTCGAATATTCGAATATATAATTTTTTCACCAAATAAATATTCAAATATTTAAAAATTTCACTAAATATATTAATTGAATATTCATTGAATATATATATTATTTTATAATTTTATTTTATTTTTTAGGATGATTTGAGTGAAATAGTTATATGATTTTTAAAATTGAAATATATTTAATATTCAATGAATATTCAGTAAATATTCGAATATTTATTTGAAAATTTTGAACGAATATTCAAATACTAAAAGATTGAACAAATGAATATTCGAATACTTATTTTTTGAACGAGTCAGATCTCTACGCACGTGAATTTACACGAACAAATGTGCAAATGTGATTGGTATAGGAAAATTGGCAACCAATCAAATTTATGAATTTTGACGTACAGCACGAAGAAATACTTTAATTGCGATATCCAATAAAAGTTGCGAAAAATTCTTTTCGAAATTTTATAGGGCCCCTGTTGTTTAAAGACAGTGCAAACACATGATATATTATACTGTATAAAATCCCTAACCGCTAACTAACCAATCACAATTCAATCACATGAATTTGCATTGTCTCTAAGCACTGTTCGTAGATTTCCCGCTGATTCCATATTTTACAAGATCGACTGATCATCACATTTATTGTGAGCAATGACACGAAAGAGTTAAAGTCTATTAGAATGTGGATCCAGACCAATATCTCCCTTTGCCTGATAAGTGCTAATCAGCAAAAAATCAAAATTTGCCGAAAGTTTTGCCAAAACAAACCAAAGAGGACAAAATGAATAAAGAACATGCAAATCATTTTACATAATGGCCATTTAAATTGTTAATTAAATAAATTTTAGATAGTTTCATTTAAATTTCATTTAAATTTCATTATTTGAAATAAGAATTTTTTCGTGCTGAAATTTTTGCACTATCTAATAATTTTAATGGAGAAAATTGTTTCAGTTGACTGTTTTTTATACATACAATGTTGTTTTTTTTTTTAAAGGAGATTAAGTTAAACCCCAGAGTGTATAAAGGAAATCAGATGTTAAATCATTTTAGACACCATCCATAACAAGGAAATCCGAATTCACATCTTTACCGTATAATAATTTCAGAACATCTGCGAATATTGGCTGAATTCTCACGATAATTATCTCGCTATTGGTAACATATATACGAGACCTAATAATGTCATGTCACCAAGATCATCCTTCCGTAGATCTCTTATTCATCTTCCCATCTATTGATTCCGAATATCCGAACTTTATGTAATTGTGGTAATTTGGCTATAAGTACAACCAATAAAAATGTGAAATTAACCAAAAATGTGAACGCATCATAGTGTGTGTAATGTGTACTAAGTAGGAACCTGTGGATAATAAAAAATTTGATGAAATTTATCCTTAATTTTATTGCTGTTAGTAATCTCAATTTTATTATGCAAGTTCAAATAGAAGGTTGCTTACATACAATCCAATTGGAACGGCGGTTAAATATTTTTTAGCTGGTGTAAACTGCGCTCCATTATCGATTTGTTCCCACAACGTCATACCATCGTAAGCTCCTGAATTAAAGTCGAATGGAACTCCCTTAACCCAATGGAACATTACAAAACTTCCCTAATTAATCAAATAAATCACAATAAATAAATAACTTCTTCTTAATTTCTATCTATACATCTAATCATACTTCTCGAATATATAATTGATTAAACGGAACTCACAAGCATGTACGATAAATTAGTAAACGTCCAACTAGTCTCTGGAGATATACAGGGAATTATGCTGGAAAGTATCTTAACACAGAGAATCAAAATGATGTGAATAAACCATGCGCCTATAAAACATTTAAGTTAAATTATTAATTAAAATGTAAAAGAGAACTTTTCTTCTCCTAAATCAAGTAAAACCTTTATAATACACCCAATTCGAATTCAGATTCGGCAAAGCATACTGGTCAAGACTTTCAACATATGAGGACGGTTTTTCTGCGATAATAAAGCTCCTTGATCGACGTCTTCCCATGGCGAATACTGGTTTAATATAATTTATGCAAAAACCGTACATACGCAAAAGTTCATTGAGAAAAGGTTATTATGATATGCAACTGCTATAAGCGTGAGTAACTTACATATAAACTTTAGTGCAACCGCCCCGTTAATCTTATCCAATAGCAATTATTGTTCGTACAGGGGTAAATGTATACACTGTAAATTAGAATTTAAGAATGTTTGTGTTGGACAAAATACATAGAAAAATAAGGTCATCATGTGGTAAACCAATCAGGTTCTTTGTTGGGCCATTGAAGGCAGTGTTCCAAATGACCTAAAAAATCGTAAATTACCAAATGGCCTGAAATGACTTTATTATATCCATGTGAAATTTAATAATAAAAATTTAAATAACAAATAATTTGACAAAAGCCATAAAAATTTAACAACACTGATTGAGGGTGATGCCCTTAGTCAATTGAGGGCGCCTTAAGCACTCTCAATGAATTCGATAGATCTGATGGTCTGTTTGATCAGACAGGCCAATCAGATTCTTTGTTGAGCCCACTTCTTCGTGCCTGAGCTCAGAACATTAATGTTAAACAACTTATCAACCTTTATAAAAGATTCGCTTATGTATATAATTTTGTGCAACTTGTTATTTTTAATTAATACTGTACACGAGATATGGCCAAATTGGGACGGTTTTGGATATTATAGAAATTATATACATAGTATGAATGACCAGAATTGTATCTAAAATACAATACGTACGTATGTAAAAATCATACTACCTAAGGAACGTATTCTAATCTTCTATAACACCATATGGTTAATAAGTACTATTTATCGTTTCATATGACGACATGACGGGAACTCTTGTTATTAATCATTTTTATCACATTCCTTTGACTAATAAGAAAAAAAAAAGAAATAAATATGGATTAATAACACGTAAATCCCCGTCACGCGATCATAACGAGACGGGACAGTCTACCGACACAACATTCATATAACTTACAATAAACCTGATTTCCTTCAACTACGTCATTTGGGTGCTGTGTCGATAGACCGTCCCGTAAATAACCGCTATTAAAAATTATTTAATATTGCGGCTGATGTTGATTTCGAAGTTTTTAAAAAAATTACTAATAATTCGAAATTTTAACTATCACATAAAATTTAATTTATACAGTAAATTTCATCAAAAGCCAATATATCGTTTATATAGGCGCCAATTTTTTAGCTGTTGTATAACATATTCGATCAATAGAAGTGTAGAAAAACTTAAATTCTATTAATAAAATTTAAAATTTTGTTAATAAATTTAAATTCTATTACATTTTTTTTATATATGAGCTCCAAACTTTTAAATTCTACAATAAATAAATTTAAATTAATATAACTTTCTAAATAAAGATATTTAAATTTTTTTATAGATAATACAGAAAAGTACATATTGTTATGGATACTTTTTGAAAATTTATATTGAGCTAAATAAACAAGATATAAAGCTAAAAATTGTATAAAATATTATTTAAATCTAAAGCTTTTAAATAAAAAAAAGTTTGCTAGTAGTTTTTAAAGTTAATTAAGTTACACAATTTTGTATAATGTTAGTTATCATAATTACTACAGTGTAGGATACTTAGAGATGGAAATGTTCCAGTGAAGAATTTTTAAAAAAATTTTTTTGTTCTTTGAGAACATAAATTTATAATTTTATGTTCTTAAAAAAAATTTATTGTGCACTATAATAATTTTTTTAAAAATAATATTTTTAAAATAATATAATATTTATAATAATTTATTTATTATAATTTTTAAAATATAAAATAGTACATTTACTAACAAATAAACTAAATTTAAAATGAGAAAAATTGGTCTAAAAATCATAAACTTGTTGAAAATTAAATTTTTTATAAAAAGGACTATTAACTTTAATTATTAAAAAATAATTAAGCAACATGAATTTCTAACTCTGGTATATTAGTTTTATAGTGATTATTGTAAAATTCTATTATTGTGTTTATATATATAATATACTACAGTATTGGCTAATTATATTTATGCGTTACTGATAATGATCACTAGCAATAAATATAATTTTATATACATTTTATGAGAACATAAATTATAAATTTTATATTTTTAGTTTGTTTTCAAAAAAGAACATTATTTTTAAATATAGTGTTTTTAAATTTTTTGAATATTCTTGAGAACATTGAGAACATTAAATATTCTAGGACCCCAAAGAACTCTGATACAACTCAGGTGATTCTAAAAAAGGAAATTTTGCATAGAAATTCATCAAACATTGCATTTTTATATAGTAAATTTTCAAACTTTGCTCTATTTTATACATCTATTTAACTAAAATACTGCTAAAATTATACAAACTCAAATCCGAGTTGTATCAGAGTTCTTCGGGGTCCTAATATTCTTCACTGAAATGTTCTATTTTGAAATTTAAAATTTAATAATTTTAAAATTATTCAAATGATTGATTTTTGATATTTTATAATTTCTAAATTTTGATTAGCTATATTTTCTGTAATTTGGTTGTTTACTTAAAAAGAAAAATATATTACTAAAAAATAATTTATCCACCATGTATACCCAAGGTATTTTCTAGTACATTTTAGTACCCAGAGTATACATATGGAGAGGATATATTGTACGAATACTTCTATGTTTTTAATTTATTTTACTATTATATGCCTGGGTATATAAGTGGGATACCCTTATATTTATATACCCAGGTATAAATAAAAATTTGGCATTCTAAATTGCTACAGGGTATAGTAGGACCCCGGTTAATTATAGGGTTATTAAAAAAAAAAATCTTCAGAAAAAACTTCAAAAATAAGCAAAAAATTACTATAAATAGAAAAGATCAGCATAAAAAACTACAAAAATAAGCAAACTCATACCTAACCTATTTATGTATATTTCGGGGTCCTGATATAGTCCACGGAAAGGTATACATGTCAGATAAATACAGTATATAAATTTATATTATCACAACTAAAATTACATATTAATCTTCATTAAAATCTATTTTAAATTATTATTTTGCAATTATAAATATCTATTCTTTATATAAAATAAAAAAAACTATACTATTTTTTTGCTATATGTTCTATTTTGGATCATTTATATAAAACAAAAATCTTAAATTCTTAAGGCTATATATAAAATTAATTTTTTGGTTCTCATAACCTGCTCATGTTACAAAAGCTAAGTTAGAAATTTTAAATTTTTATATATATAAAATATAGTCCAACTGGGTCAAAAGAACCAAATAACAATATTTAAATTATATATATATATGTCGACCAATAGGAGACCATAAAAATATCACATGATAAATTTCTCATATAACAAGGATTATTGAAAGTTTTAATTTAGTAATTTGACATATTATAGTTTACATATAAATTTTATTTATTTTAAATCAAAGACCAGATGACAATTCAAAAAAAATTTTGCTTGAATAAGTCTTCACACAACTATAACAATTCCAAAAAAAAAATTTTCTCTAATAAGTTTTCATGCAATTATAACAATTTTTTAAAAAAAATATTGCTCTAATAAGTCTTTATACAGTGATCGGAAGTAAATCACCGGAAATTTTATAGGTAACACATAAGAGGCCAAATTTTACGTACGATTTTTATTTTATTATATTTTATATAATTACAAAATAATTATATAAAATAAAATAAAATATTTATATTTACATTCCTAAAAAAAAAAAACCCTGGGTTATTTAATATTTACAGTACCATCCTCGGGCTTTATATATTGTCTTTACTCGATTTGGCATACTACAGATAAGTGAACGAATATATTCAATTGATAAGTTATACCATTCCTCTTCTATAATTTTAACTAATTCTTCTAACTTTGTAGGCATGGGTTTTCTGTTACGAACTGCAGAATCAAGACGTTCCCAAAGATTTTCAATCGGGTTAAGATCAGGGCTATACGGTGCCCAATTTAATATATTAAAATTATGCGAATTCATCCACCATTCTGAATATGTAGATGTATGAATAGAAGCCAAATCTTGTTGAAAAATTAAATTTATTTCACCATGATGTTTTTCCATTAAAGAATTTGCCCAAGGAATAAAATATTTTGCAAGAATATCAACATAACTATCCGAATTCATATTACCCTTAATTCTTACTAACGGTCCAACGCCCCACCAACAAAAACAGCCCCAAAACATTACAGAACCACCACCAAACTTCATAGTCGTATTTATACAATCTTTATGATATTTTTCATTAACTCGACGCCAAGTTCTTTCACGACCATCTGCTTTGTGAAGACAAAACCTTGACTCGTCCGTAAAAACAACCATTTGCCATTCATTTACCCATTTTAAATGTTCACGGCACCATTTTTTTCGCTCCAGTGCTTTTCTTTTGTCTAAAAGAGGTTTTCGACAGGCGACACAGTTTCTCCAACCTAAATTGTGGAGGTACTTTCGAATAGTTTTGGTGGTAAGCGTCGTATCATGTTGGACGTTGAATTCGTTAGTGATGACAGCCAAGGGTTCCTTCCGATTTTTTTTTGTAATACGAACTAAAGAGCGTTTGTCACGTGCAGAGAGAGCTTCGGGGCGACCAGGGCGTTTGTTCGGATGCTCTGAGCCTGTCTCTTCATATCGCTTAACAGTGTCATACACCGTTGATTTCGGGAGATCAAAAACTTTTGCAATGTCAAGTGGTTTAACACCACACAGGTAAGCGCCGGCAATACGGCTTCGTTGTTCTAGGCTTAATTCTTGGCGGGAGGGTTTTTTTATCATCAAAAACAATTAAAATTGTGTGTTAAAAAAAAAACACAAGTGAAAAAAGACGTATGTACGTTAAAAAAAAGATTATCATACGTATATGAAATTCCCGGTAGATCTGGAAATTTCCAGTGATTTACTTCCGATCACTGTACAACTATAACAATTTTAAAAAAAATACTGCTCTAATAAGTCTTTGTGCAACTATGATAGTTCAAAAAAAATTTTGTTCTACAGTTAGACCTCTCTAAATGCATATCGTTGGGACCAAACTTTTGGAAGTATGCATTAAGAGAACAATAAGAAAAAATGCATTTATAAAGGTTTGATATATATTTGGACCTGAAAACTGATATGCATTTAAGAAGGTTATGCACTTAGGAGGGATGCATTTAGAGAGGTCTGATGTAATAAGTCTTTGTACAACTATAACAATTTTAAAAAACACTGTCCTAATAAGTATTTATACAATTACTGTTCTAATAAGTTTTTGTATAACTATAACAATTCCAAAAAAATACTGCTCTAATAAGTCTTTGTGCAGCTATAACAATTTAAAAAAAACTGCTCTAATAAGTTATAAAATTGTCATAGTTGCATAAAGACTTATTAGAATGTATTTTTAGCAATACAGGAATTAATTATTTTATTAATCTCTTAATAAATAGGTAAGTAGGACTCCGGACATCTTTCGTATAGGTTATAACTGGATTTTGGCCAATTTTAATCTAATTTGCTAAAAATGACAAAACTATATTTACTTAAATAACTTCTGATCCAGTAATCAGAATTGAATAACATTTTTTTGTTAGATACGCCTCACTGAGAGCTTCATTTTAAAAAAGTTCATTCAAATTGAACCAGTAGATGCCAAGATAATTGCCAAAAACTGTTTTTTGTTTTTCAAATTTGGGGGTTTTTGCTGAAATGCATAATGTATGACCTTTGTACTATATGTCCAGAGTCCTAGGTAAGTAATTGCCACGGGCTTTGTATTTGATTTTTCTTTATCCTAATATAAAGCTAATTTATTATTATTGTTTTTTTTTTAAACAAATAAAACTGTTGCTTTAAATATTTAATATAACTTACTATCAATATAAGATTTAACTTGGATCAGCATAGACAGGTAGATATTACAGACTTGAAATAGTGTAAGCAGGTATTACAGACTTAGAACAGTACTACAGACTTGAAATAGCATAAGTAGGTACTACAGATCTTAGCAAAAGTATTTCAGTATTTAAAGTGCTAAAAAAAAAATTAGCTATGCAAAGTTGATTTTGTATTACTTAGTATCACATTTTTTTAATTTTTTTAATTTTTTTTTTTTAATTTCCAATTGTAATTTATGCCAACTATTTTTTCTCGCTATTTTCATCTAGTATCACCTGATAGTGATCTTAATTTTCTGTAATTGTATAGAACTAACAGGAAAAAATATGACTGTTGGCCCAATTTTTTGATTTTTTGTTGTACAAAATGAAAAATTAACCTTGTATAACCTTAACAGTTAAATATGAACCTTATTCTATTTGCATAAAAAAATCTGTCTGTCCATTTCAAATTTTGAAATCCATATAATAAAAACAAAAAATCAACTTTGTGTGGCCTTATTAAGTGAAAATCCATTTATATCAAAGTTTAATGTATTATATAATTATGTTTATATAATTAATTTTTGAATCACTAATCGTTATAAAAAAAATAAATTTGTTATTGCATACTATGCAGCAATAACTGCCATATCATATGCTTAAAATCTACTAGCCCTTTCACTCACTAAAAAAGTATACAAGTACATGGCCAGTAGATTTTAAGTATACAATACTTTATGTATTTTATATTCTTTTTTTAATTGTTTGGTGATTTAGAATTACTAACCAATCAGGATTATCGATAAAATACTATAGTTATTGCATGCATATGCAATAACTATTTAGTATTTCAGGTTATAGCTTTATAAAATAAAATTTTAATATTATAATTTAAAAAAGGGTGTTATTTTATGGTGACCCTGTGATCAACCAATAAAAATCGATCATGTAATCACATGATCAATTGTTTAAAACAATCGATCACGTGATCATGTGATCAATTTTTATTGGTCGACTTATCACTTAATAAAATTTTATTAAGTAATCCAAACCAAAATAATAGCGATTACTGGATTATACAAAAAAAAACAATAAAAAAAAACCACGACAAAGTTTTAATAACTAAAAAAAAGATTGACAAAAAAAAAAAAAAAAGAAGCCTAATCAGTACTGGGAATGCAAAGCCATCGCCAGAATCATTTTATTAGTAATCCAAACCAATATAATAGCGATTACACAATTTTTAATTTATTAAAACATTACAATAAAATTACAAATAAGAAAAAAAAAACTAAAAAAACTATAAAAAAAAAAGAAAATCCAACCGAATTTACAACGGCAAGTTTTAATAACTAAAAAAAAAAATCTAAATCACTTAATCAATACTGAGCTATCACCAGAATTATTTTTCTGAAAAATACTGCTAGCAACAATTTACGTCTTATAATTTTCTAACCTTAAAACATTTCCAGTTCTATAAAAAAAGATATCATAATTATAAAAAAAAAAAAAAAAACTTAGCTTGTTTCTATTTTATGCCCAGTTGGTATTTTTTTAATACTATACTAAAAGAAAAAAAAAGTAAACCAAAATAAATTAAATTAAATATAAATAATAAAAAAAAACAAACCACATAATCGGTACTAAAAATTCAAAGCTATCACAATTTCAATCTCAATTTAAACTAATCCCGATTTTATATATAAAAAAAAGCATTAAAAAAAGATTATAAAATATAAAAAAAAAAACCACTGCACCTAATAGTACTAAAAAAAATACTTCTGTTGCCATTTCTAATACCACGGCAGCGCTAGAAGAAAAAAAATTTAATATAAAACGATTATTATTAAGAAAATTACAAAAAAAAAAAAACCTACTATGTCTAATTATAAAAAAACTCTAGTTGGCCAAGAGCAGCTTTTTGAAATTTTGCTACTAGATCCTATGTAAAAGCCAGTATCCAACTGGGAACGAAACGGTATTTTCTAATACTATGCCGCTAGAAAAAAAAAATACATGCTACATACTAATATAAAAAAAAAAAAAATTCCATATGCTAACTAAAAAAAGATTGCCTTTTTTTGTGCCATATTTTTTATTGTTCCATCAAAGTTATCTATTTTATGGCTCGCCCTCTTGCCTGTGGTATTTTTCGCTCTTACTTGTCTGCATAAAAAATTAGCGTATTATGTAAGTAGAAATAGGAAATTAAAAAAAAAAACCTACCACACCTAATCAATAAAAAAACTCCAGTTGGCCAAGAGCAGCTTTTTAAAATTCTGCTACTAGATCCTACGTAAAAGCTAGTATCCAACTGGGAACGAAACGGTATTTTCTAATACCAAAAAAAAAATTTAAAATATAAAAAAAATTAAAATATTTAAAAAAAAAAAATACATACTACATACTAATATAAAAAAAAAAGGAAAAAAAAATTCCATAGCACTAACTAAAAAAAGATTGCTTTTCTTGTGCCATATTTTCTATCATTTCATCAAAGTCGTCTATTTTATGGCTCGCCCTTTTGCCTGTGGTATTTTTTACTCTCACTTGTCTGCATAAAAGATTAGTGTATTATGTAAGTAGCAATAGAAAATTAAAAAAAAAAACTCCTACCACCCTAATCAATAAAAAAACTCTAGTTGGCCAAGAGCAGCTTTTTGAAATCCTACTACTAGATCCTATATAAAAGCCAGTATCCAACTGGGAATGAAACGGTATTTTCTAATACCACAGCGCTAGAAAAAAAACTTTAAAATATAAAAAAAAAAAAATACATATCTAATATAAAAAAAAAAGAAAAAAATTCCATAGTGCTAACTAAAAAAAGATTACTTTTTTTTGTGCCATATTTTTCTATTGTCTCGTCAAAGTCATCTATTTTATGGCTCGCCCTCTTGCCTGTGGTATTTTTGGCTCTTACTTGCTTGCATAAAAGATTAGCGTATTATGTAAATAGAAATAGAAAATTAAAAAAAAAAAAAAAAATTAAAAAAAAACTAATCCACAAATTACGATGTTTAAGTCGACCTACAAACCCTTTCTGTTATAGTTATTAAATGTAAGAAGTCGTGAAGTCAACAAAAACAAATTCGAAAAAATATTATGACTTGCGGCTTTACGGCATTATGGCGTACGACTTTACCTCTAAGCGCGGAGTATACTAATAAAAAAACCTAAAAAAAATATATATAAATTAACGATGAAAAAAATAAAAAGAAGCTAAAAAAAACAAAAAGAAGCTAAAAAAAACTTCTCAAGAAAAACGGCGTCGACGTTGTAATGACTTCAATATCAAAAAAACAATGGTCAAAAAAAAAAAAGGCAAAAACAATGATTATCAAGCAATGATCATTGTTTATATATGATCACCAATCTCTAAAATGATTGGTCGATCATATAGGGGTTGCTATGGCAACAGGTCGCTATTTCCTTTTTGCCTTTAAAAAATTTTAAAATTTTTTAAATAAAAGTTTGGACAGTCAGATCTTTTTTTTTTATATTATAACAACCAAAAAATTAATTTTATATAGTCTAATAACTGATTTTACAAAAAATAACAATGTAAACATAAATTTTTAACAATTTATAAAAACAAAACGTATATACAACTTTTGCCATTCTTATTCTTTCTTATTGCTTCATTGTTATAATTGCATTCATTGGTTTTATAATTGCGTTCATTGGTTTTATATATATTTTATATGTTTTTCTGGGTAAGTCAACGAATTTGACATGTGATTTGGGGTACTATTTTTATTTACACCCAATCAACATGTGACTTTTTGCAGATTATTAAAAATTTTGGGACCAGTTATGAGGCCCAATTATACAAATCCACGCATATGCAAAATATCATTAAAAAACAATTGGCTAACTATATAAAATCTCTATATAAATAATATTTGTTTATATAAAGATTTGGGAATTATAATTTGGTGCACTATGCACTGTAGTACACCCTAATCATGGGGATAAATAGTGAACATTATCATTGATAATTACCTTTTTTTAATTTATGACGCATTTTAACTAAGCTATATACTTTTTTTTTCTTTCATATATAGAATTTTGTCATTACTGGTGCTCATTGTTATTGGTGCTAGCAGTGTTGGACTATGACCTTTTATGACCTATATGACCTATATGACTAGTCATAAGTCATTTGGTCATAAAAAAAGAATTATGACTTTATGATCTAATATTAAAAATAATATAAAATTAATCAATTAAAAGATCTATTATTATTTACTAAACACTAAATATAATTTATTTTAAGTTTATTTTTTAGTATACAACTTATATACAAAAAAGTAAAACAAATCCTAATACTTAAACAAAATTGGTTCCAATAACTATATTTTGTATCTCAATTTTATTTTTTTTATAAACATTTTTTTATACTAGAAAATCTAAATAAGAAAAAATATGTCTACACTATTATGTATAGCATTTTAAATATATAGTATGTATGTAGTAAGAGGGTAATTCAATTTGGCTACAAATACACAACCAAGAGTCGTAACCAGGAATATGTAGCTGCCAAATCCAGAATCGTTAATTCTCAATAATCAATTAGCGTGTAAAAAATAGCATTTAATAAATATATATTGAGTTTGGTCAAATGTGAAGCTCCTATAAAAAACAATTATCTAGTATCTTTACTTATTGAGCAGTAGGAGCAAGGCAAAAAACTTCTGACCTTTTACTCTATTGAATTTTAGAAATGTCCGGCTTCTGCTTCATTTAATCTAAAATTTTAGGTTTAAAATAACCAGATGAACCTAAATTAGGTTCAACCTTTGGTTACCGAAAGCTTACTTTTAATACTAATATACTAATTAATAAAAAAGAATAGTTTATTAGTTAAAAAAATAAGTAATTACTCTGTATCAAATATAATCATAAATGTTTAGCTCCTGCGTCACTTGATCAAAATTTTAAGTCCAAATTAACCAGTTCGAACCTAAATCAATTTCACATTTGAATAGTTTAAATGATGGTAGCTAAGTTTTAATCGAATATATTAATTGTCTTTAATTGGTTGGAATTGAGGAGAGCGAAATAAAAGATTCTCATCCCTGAATTTTAAAAATACCTGCCTCCTGTTTCACTTGACCCAAATTTTAAGTTCAATAACCTAAATTGAACCTAAATTAGGTTCAACGTTTGGTTACTGAATTCTTAAAACATAGTAGCTGAATTTTAATATAACGCATTAACTAACTTTTAATAAAAAGAGGAATTTGTCAGTTGGAAAATAATCTATTATTATAAATATGTTATCATATCATAAGCAAATATATTTACATTGTTATGTCCTCTTTTTAAAATGTGGATAAATAAATATGGCGTGAATACATATAGAAACTTCACATATTACATCTTAACATCTAATGTAACACTTGCTCCTTTATTTTGTGTTGCATAAAACTCATAGTCGCCATTGTATATAGAATAAGATTGAAGATAAAATTTTTTTTTAACATTTAATCAATTTTGCTATTTCATCATATATATTAATACAGATTACGGTATCTATGGATAATTTTAAAGTATTTATCCAGATAAATTATCTGTTGAACAAAATCATTATGTGTTGTCTATATTATCCAGATAATCCGGATAAAAAATTTAACAAATCTGAACACTAAAGAAGAACACCGACAGTATTTTAATTAAAATGGTCAATTATATGGGTTCGATGCTATTTATATTGAACCATTTCATCTAGTAGCACAAATTCGAACTTTAATATAATATTTATAAAGTAAATGTGATCGACCCTGAAAAGGAGGACACCCCCGCAAATTTTAAAAATGCCCCCGATGGTTTAATAAGATAAAATTAGTAAAGTTATATAATTTACTTTAAATACTAAGTTCTTATACAATTAACTATTTTGATTTAACAAAATTAGTTTTTCAATAATATTTATACAAAATTTATCAGCTACATAAAAATATTTCTTATAAGTTTTGCATGGTACCACTCACTATAAAATAGCTTCTATAGAAAGTCGTGAATAAAAAAACTAGCTCAATTGAACACAAAGATTTTTTATTTAACTTTATTAATAAATGAAACAATATATATAACTAAAAAAATTTTTTTTATAAAATAACTAATCAAAATTTTCACTATTTAAAAAATTTGGCTTTTCTAAGCCAGAAATAAATAACGTTTCTAAGCTCCACTTTGCTTCATTATCATCTGCTGGATGTTTCATTCTTCCACCAAAATTAAAATCCTTATCCCACTCCGAGTTTAAAAAAACTTCATCTTCGCTATGATCAAATTGATTTTTATATTCAGTCATATTAATCCAATTATTAATTAATGAATTCCATCTTTGTTCTTCTGATTCGTTATTAGCTTGATCTTCATTATTACTCTCTTCATCTTCACTTATCTGGCATCCAAATTCATAATCATCATTAATACTCTCATCTTCAGGAACAATTGGTGTAGCAATATGTAATCTTTTAAAATCTTGTTCAGCCTTTTTAGCTTTACGAATACGTCGATTATATAAGATATTTGACCTAACTTGACTCATCGCAAGAACTTTGGGAAGCTATACAAAAATTAGTTTTTTTAGTAATATAAAAAATTCTACTTTTTATTATTAGTACAATCAATAAATTTCATGAATTCTATGAATATTGCATATTACTATTATTTCTATAATGGTAATATAAAAATCTAAAAATTCATGAAATTTATTAATTATATAAATTCAAAATAATAATAATATAGCAATTTATTAAAATAAAATCCGATTAAAATGAAATATATATATTATAAATAATTGACAAGCTATTAAAAAAATAAAATTTTTGGGGGAGTATTTTTAGGGTTAAGAATTAATATTAGAGGTTAGTTTTAGAGTAGAGTTTATATTAAATAAGCTAAATGGGTTTTAGAGAGTTAAGTAAAAGCTTGTACGTATTTTATTTTAATCAATTACATTATGATTCATGACAATAATTATTATAAATACCTTTAAACGATTTCTTTTATTTGTATGAAACAATCCCATTGACGACCATAAACGTTCTACTAAAGCAGAATTAACACAAATTCCATGAATTCGGATTGCAGTACGTGCTAATTCTGGACCAACTCCGCTTGTAGAATCCCAAAAATCTACAAGATCACCCTTAAATTGTTTGAATGAATCATTATCATAAGGGTTTTCTTCTCTTTTATACTTAATAAGCTCTAATAAAATCGTTTGAGATTTGTTTCCAAACCATGATTCATAATAATACTTTAACCATTGACCTGTATTTATTTATATTATTTATTATATATTTATAATAAGAATTTATAATTATAAATTTTATTAAAAACTTAACCTATATGAGTCCAAGTTAAATTATTTATATCACTTCGAAATTTTGAAAGTTTGTAACTTGGATGTAAAGCAAATGAAAGAATAAGAAGTGGCTGCTTCCATACATTCCAGCGAGATTCTATTTGTTCTACCATTCTTCTGCTAAAATTTAAATCATTATGATTATATAAAATTTTCATTGTATAACCAAAACAATGTAAAACTTCATATAAACGAGCAGTATCTTTTTGTAATATATTTAAAAAACCACATAATGGATACAAAATATTTTGTAGTTCAAATAATGTAGACCAAAATGATGTATCATTAATAATATCGGCGATTTCATCAGGAAGCTTTCGTTCTCCATTTGATCGTGTTGATCATTTATCTGCTGGCTTATTTGCAATTCCATTAAATCGAATTATATTAGCCCTTTCAGGATTAAATTTAGCTGAAATAAACTAAAAATAAATGAATTATATAAAAGCTTTATATTAAACAATTTTAAAATTACTTTTAAAGCAGCCTGTGTTTTTAAAATCGAATGAAAAAAGAAATAGTAACTGCACCACCTTGTATCAACGGGTAAGATTAATGAAATTGTTTTTGAATAAATTCTAGTTTGTTCATTTCGCAAATTCCCAGTAAAATAAGATGAATTATGAAAAAAGCTTGCAATTTTAATCGCTTCAGTTGAAATTCTTTTATATAATGCGCATTCTTTAAAAATTTCACCAAAAATAAGATTCATTTGGTGCGCCACACAAGGCAAAAATATTTTAGATAGATATTTTCTTCGAAGCTGTCGACTATATATTGTCACAAACAAAATATTAATAATTTAATTATACAGGATAATTTTAAATAATTATTTACCGTGCTGCAGCATATTCCCCAGCAGAATCTGATACGAATACCTTTATATTAATATTGTTTGAATGAGCATCTTCCATTAATTTCTCAATATGCCGAATTACATCTTCTGTTTTTGATCGCTCAGCACTTATATTATATGCTTTCCAAACTAAAGGTTGGCCACAAGTGGTTAATAAAACAACCCCCAAATATGTTTTTCACGAACATTAGTCCATCCATCAAATATAGCTATTACTCTATCAATATCAGACCGTGCTTTTTTAATAATATCTTCTTGAAGCGATTGTGTACTTTTGGCCAAAATTTGACCCCCCATTGTCTTATGTTTTGGTAATTCAATATCAGGTACAAGAAACTGAAACACAGCAACTGTATCTTCATTTTCAATAAAACTGAATGGCAAACTATTAGATACTATCATTCGAAGCAAGAGCTTTTCAAATCGTAGCATATCACTTGATAACATAGGCCAACCAACAAAATTTTTAATAGATTGTTGACGACTATTTAAAGAGCTAAATGAAGACGGTAAAATTTTACGTTTTTTATTTGTTTCAGTATATTTATCATTACTAGAAATTCTTCATTGCCATCTAATAATTTTATAATTACATTTAATATTAATTAAACTTAAACTAAAATGTTCGAATACAATAATAACTTTTTTTTTTGACTTTCTTTTTTTATTATCCTCTGGTATAGGAATAGCTTTAATTCGTTCTATCTCCTCTTCACCATAATCTGCCGCAAAATTTTCACATTTTATTAAATGAGCACAGCATAATCGTGATCTATTTGCTATATAACAGTCAGAATTTAATTTTGCTGCTTCTAAATTGCCACATTTTGATATGCAGCTTTTACAAACGGCCAAGGCATTTGATTTATTATTTGGGTTCTTTACTAAACAAAATAACTTCTGAATGAGTGCGGCTCAGTGGGAGATATAATTAAGTAACCGAAAAAAAAGCAATATAAGATTCGGGTCAAATTTATCAAAACAGGTATAAAAGTAAAATAAAAAAAAATTTATTAAAAAATTTTTTTTGAATTACTAACTCAAAATCGTAATATCTGGCTTTTTATAAAAATCAAATTTTTTACAATGGTTTATCTACTTTTCTCTATTTACTTTTTCACGATATTGCTTATATTAACTAGTTTCTTCTGCTTTTTTTCATATTAATCAAAAATTAATAATTTCCTTTTAATTTTTACTTTTTTGTATAGTCATTGGTGCATCTATTTAGGTGTTTTTACTTCTTCGTGTTCGAAATTTAAAAATGACAATGAAATCCATAACTTTACTTTTTGGGTTAGTAGACCAAGATCATATAGTATAATACGGTACATTAATTTCATATAAACTTTTTAGTTTATTCATTTACTTACTATTTTAATAATTAGAGAAAACTGGATTCTTTTTTTGCGATTTTTGACAACCTGCTTTTTTTTGTATCAAATTTTTTTACCGGTCTTAAACAGGCGTAACGAAAAGTAAAGAATTTAATGATCATTCCTACATTAATCCTTATTAAGCATAACATTATATTAAAATTAAAACAAATGATTATTTATTGATAATATGCAGTGTGCATTAGCGTAATTGATGAGACGGAATATGCCCCATAAATGGCAACTATAACTGTGCTGGCACTAATAAAAAGTCTTTCTTGAAAAGCATAGCACGCATTTGATTTGGGTGCCTCTAGCTAATGATAGATATTATGATTTTTATTGCGATATTGTAGAATAGATATGCTCCCAGAAATAGCAAATTTAATTGCACTGGGTATCGCCGCTATCATCAGCTGAATTTGCGATGCATGGGTCTTCCACATTGAACCAAGGCCTTGAATTGAGCTTTAAGTTGCCATAAAATGGCAGAATTCTCTACGGAGTTGGGTGTAAAAACTTGGTTCTTGCAGATGCTAATGCAAATACGTCTGTACCATGCCTCTTCTTACGTTAAATTCTGACAATGGGCAATAGACATTAGTCCAAATAGGCAATTAATTAAATTCGTAATTGTACTTATCTGTTAATTCACGCAGAATCAGCTTATCTGCACACCTGATTAAGACCAGTGGCTGTGTTTTCTGGTTTGATTGAATCGCTACCAGATATTCAACCAAGATCTGCATATATGAAAGCAATTTCTGGCTAATTGCAAGAAAAATAGTATAATGTATATATTTTAAATAGCAAAATTTGTATATACTATAGTCAAAAAATTAAACTGTTTTAAAAATCGATTAAATAACAAAATAAAGTATAGGTGTAGAGTTATTACGTCACCAATTATAATTTATTTTATAAACCGATTTTTAACTAGACAATTTTATAAGTCTGTATCTATAAACTGAGTAATTAATAAAAATTTTAGGGAATAACTACCGCACAGCTTATCGATATAGCTAGTGACTAGCACTACAGCACTAGTTAAGGCTAGTATTAGAATATGCTGAATTAGGAATTAGATTACGTGTATGCTGGGTTGGTAGTTATTTCCTTAATTTTATATACTAATTATATGACCAGATCATATTTGGTCATATGACCTATGGTCATATTAGTCATAAAAGTAGGTTATAATTTACATGACCAAAATTTATATAACCAGCATTATATAACTGTTATGACTAGTGGTCATATAAAAAATATTATATGACCTCATTTTTGGCCAACACTGGGTGCTAGTGATGCCACCGAAATTGATTTTTAAAAAAGGCCTATTTCGTCTTCATTAGAGAAAATTAAAATTTTTTATAAGAAAGAGCAAATAAAATTTATATAGATATGTTCCTTATAATTTCATTTATTCAAAAAAAGTATCAAATAATTTCGTCTTTCAAGTAAAATAGGTCAAAAACAATTTCGCCTTCAAATTTTAATTTCGGGTTTTAGAACCCAAAATGCTTTTGTCCTCATATATAACTGGTGCTCATTGTTACTGGTGCTCGTTGTTACTGGTGCTTGTCGTTACTGGTGCTTGTCATTACTGGTGCTCTTCTCATTGTTCTTGGCGTTATTGTATTAGTGCTTTGGTATTGGAATATGGCATTGTCATTCTTGAATATGTTGTCGATTTTGGTATCAGTTTTTGGCAAAGTGCTATATTATTATTGTTTGGACAATTTGGACATTTGGACATTTGGACAATGTCCAATTGTCCAAATAATTTTGATTGGACATAGTAAGTTTTTTTATTGAACATTAAAAAAAAATTAGTTTAATCTTGGCTAAATTAAAATTAATTCTGGCCAATATTTACTAATAAAAAATATCTTTAAATTACAGTATATTTAAAAAGTATACTGATAATAATAATAATAATTATTATTATAAAAATATGCATATGTACATATATATTCATGCTACTAAATCAACTTATATTCCATTTTTCTTACAATATATATATTTGATATTGGCTAATGAAATATGATTAATCAAACAGAGTTTTAGAAACTGTAAAATAATTATATTTCAAAAAGAATAATAACAATAGTTGATTTAATTTTTAATTTTAAAATAAAAGGTATATTATAAAGAAAACGGGGTAGCTTATTTCAGATATAATCGATTTTGGTTAGACGCAGATAGTTGCTACATAGTAAAGTCTAAATTTTACTATGTGAATCGATTAAAATCACTTAAGTAAACTTATTCAAGAGATAAAAATATACTTACCCTAAAATTTTTACTAGGATTAGAGAAATTTTTATTATTTGACTTTTGATTTTTACATTCGTCGAATATATTTTTTTAAAAAATTTTAATTTTTTTGTGAAATGTAAAAATCAAAAATCAAATAATAAAAAGTTCTCCAATACTAATAAAAATTTTGAATAAGTGTATTTTAATCACCTGAAGAAGTTTACTTAAGTGACTTTAATCGATTTGCATAGTAAAGCTTGGACTTTACTATGTAGCAACTATTGTCAATCGTGAGGTAGCTTATTTTTAAGTCTAAGAAGTTTTTGAGTTTTTTGACCAAAAGAGAGGAGGTAACCTATTTTTAGCTTTTGTCATCATATATTAAAATTGTCCAATAAAATTATTGGACAATTGGACATATGTCCAATTGACAATTTGGACATAGTCCAATAATTTTACAATTTATTTGGACATTATCCAATGCCTGAAGGTCCAAAAAATTATTTGGACATTTGGACTATGTCAAAATGTCCAAATGTCCAATTAAATTTATTTGGACAATGCCCAATGCCAACCCTGATTATTGTTAGTACCATTATAGTGATTTCATGTGCTTTATTGTGTCGACTTGCTGGGTTCTATTTTTTATTTTCGTGAAACAGCTTATTCGTTTTTTGGCTCAGCCTGTGCATTCCAGTCTTGGGAATTTCAGGAGGGTATAAATTTTGTCTTGTTATTCTTGTTTTAAACGCTTTACTGACTTCTTTTTTTTTCTAGGTATTTTCAAGAACATATTGTTCCAGTTCTTGGATTTTTTAGAAAAGTATAGTTTCTTGGCTTGTAACACGTTTAGAACTATTGGAGTATATTTGGGCATATGCTTGTGTATTGTTTTTTGTATATAATAACTACTATTTTCTTTCTTTAAACATTTTTCTGATTATATTATGAAATTACCTCGCTGTTGAGTTGTCGTTATTGGCGCAATGAACACTTTTATCGTTGTTATTGTCGCTATTGGAGTCTATTGTATTGGTGGTCTGTATTGTTACTGTTGGGAAAAACTTGGATTTTATCACTTTTTACATCGTATGTCATTGTTTATTTGACGCATTAGTAATAAGTATAAAAAGTCAATTGTAATCATTGTGATTTCAGTTTCATCACTGGTTATTATACACTATATATATGTTGCTGAAGTGAATTCACTATTGTAGTTCTATAGGTGTTTTTTAGTGGTAAATTTGTGGGAATTCATTGATATAGCTGTGCACAGTTAGTTAGGATTAGGGTTAGGTTCATATTATAGTTAGTTTTGCATTAGGGTTAGGGTTAGAGTATACTAGGTATTTTTGTTAACTGTTCAAAACATTCATTACATGTGATAATCTATATAAATAAAAAAAAATTTCAAATACCTACATTAGTACATATTTGTTATATTTTTAATAAATTAAAATGTAATACAGTAGCTGATATTACCAATATTGTACGTAACTGTATATTAATTATAACGATCATATGATAAGGGGTGCACTGTGGTACAGGTGCACCAAAAATAAAATCCTAAAGATTTTATGTTATTATCCAATAGTTTTTCAATGATATCTCACTATCCACTAGGCTGATTTGAATAATCTAACACTATTAGATGTGTCTCAACAAGCTTTGCAACTTTTAATTAGTGAGAATGTGTTGTTAACTTAGTAGAAAAATATTTATATATATATATTTACTATATTTATACTATAGTAATTTTTATATATGATTTGTATCATATTATACTATGGACAATTTCTGATTAACTGGCAAACTATCAATTAATAATTATTTAATTTAAATAGATAAAAGCTTTTTAGTAGAGTGTTTAGGATTATAATCTGGTATAATACTGTATATATATAATTTGTGATTTTTCTATATAAATCGTATAATCTGCTCATTTTTATGCAATATGTAAACAAAAATTGATTGGTTAAACAAATAAACTGGTGACTATAATCACCCGACTTGTTCATCTTTTAAGGTGAACACTATTTATTATCTGAATTTTTGCTACTAAAAGGCTACCACCCTTCTATTTAATTATTAATACTACAATTGATTGGCTAAAATTACTGGTATTAAAATTTTTAAAAATTTTTAAATTTTAATATTAAATAATTTTGAACTAGTAATCCGTTTTGGATGATTTTACTATCAAAATGTTCGTTTCAATGAAATGATTCTAACAAGACTAAATTCATTAAAATCCAATTATAGGATCTCGAGATCATTATAGGAGTATTATAGGTTTGTATTGCTTTAATTATATTATTTTTGTATATATTAAAATTGTTATTAAAAATTTTATAATCTTTAATATTAATAACTTCTGAACCAGTAGATAATTTTACTGCCAAAATGTTCATCTCAATGAGACGATTCTAATAAATCTAAAATCATTAAATTCTGATCACAAGATCCCAAAATTATTATAGATTTGTGTTATTTTATATTAAATTAATTAAAAACAATACAAATCTATAACGATCTTGGGACCCTGTAATCAGAATTTAACAATTTTAGGTTCATTAGAATAGTCTCATTGAGACAAGCATTTGGGTAATAAAATCATCCAAAACAAATTACTGGTTCAGAAGTTATTCAATATGGGAAAATAAATTTGTTGCACCCCTGATTTGACCAATCAAATCGTACGATTTTATAGTCAAAAAATTTTATTATTTAAAAATTAAAAATTTACTTAATAAAATATAAAATAAATATAAAATAGCATATTATATAATATAAAATTTTATTCTGAACAACCTTTTCTAAGTTATAAAGATAGATTGTCTTAGTAAAAAACAATGTTTTATAAGAAAAATCAAAAATTTCCAAAGTTAGTATATATAAGACTTTTTTTTTAAACAATCCACTACTGATCTACCTTTTTAACTTAGAAAAGGTTGTTTAGTGTAAAATTTTATATATAATACTTAAACGTAAATATAAATTAAATTAGTAAAAAAAAAGTTTTATATATGCTAATGTTTGAAATTTTTGATTTTTCTTATAAAACTTTTTTTTTTTGAACTTGATGTATATTATGCTTCAATGCTTTATTGATAATAATTTCCAAAAGAAATTTTTATATCTACTATTTGGTATTTGAATCGAAGAGTGGCTCACCCAGTTACTATAAAGTATCTAAATACTCGAGCACCTATGCGCGACCTGCTAAAGGTAATTTAGCTTTATCAGTTTGAATCAATCTACCTCAAACCGATTCGTCCGAATCACTAACCTAATTTACTAGCCTATCATAACTGTTTTCTTTTCCAATCTTCTTCTCCTAGCCTCCTAAGTAGAAGAACTACCAATTAAAATAGAAAAGAAAGTAAAAAGGATAAAAAAAAAAGATAGGAAATACTAAACTAATGAAAAGAAAAAAAACATGACAAAAAATAAAAGTGAAGGTGATAGATGAAAAAAACATATAAAAACAGAGAAAAGAATAAAAAGGCTAAAAAAAAGACAGCCATGATGATACTATGTTTGCCTGTGTTAGGCTTTAAAAATTATATAGAGTTGTATAGAATAAATCTAATCTAACGCTATGTATTCTACATCAGCGAATTATATATACGTAATACAGTGATCGGAAGTAAATCACCGGAAATTTCCAGATCTACCGGGAATTTCATATACGTATGATAATCTTTTTTTTAACGTACATACGTCTTTTTTCACTTGTGTTTTTTTTTTAACACACAATTTTAATTGTTTTTGATGATAAAAAAACCCTCCCGCCAAGAATTAAGCCTAGAACAACGAAGCCGTATTGCCGGCGCTTACCTGTGTGGTGTTAAACCACTTGACATAGCAAAAGTTTTTGATCTCCCGAAATCAACGGTGTATGACACTGTTAAGCGATATGAAGAGACAGGCTCAGAGCATCCGAACAAACGCCCTGGTCGCCCCGAAGCTCTCTCTGCGCGTGACAAACGCTCTTTAGTTCGTATTACAAAAAAAAATCGGAAGGAACCCTTGGCTGTCATCACTAACGAATTCAACGTCCAACATGATACGACGCTTACCACCAAAACTATTCGAAAGTACCTCCACAATTTAGGTTGGAGAAACTGTGTCGCCTGTCGAAAACCTCTTTTAGACAAAAGAAAAGCACTGGAGCGAAAAAAATGGTGCCGTGAACATTTAAAATGGGTAAATGAATGGCAAATGGTTGTTTTTACGGACGAGTCAAGGTTTTGTCTTCACAAAGCAGATGGTCGTGAAAGAACTTGGCGTCGAGTTAATGAAAAATATCATAAAGATTGTATAAATACGACTATGAAGTTTGGTGGTGGTTCTGTAATGTTTTGGGGCTGTTTTTGTTGGTGGGGCGTTGGACCGTTAGTAAGAATTAAGGGTAATATGAATTCGGATAGTTATGTTGATATTCTTGCAAAATATTTTATTCCTTGGGCAAATTCTTTAATGGAAAAACATCATGGTGAAATAAATTTAATTTTTCAACAAGATTTGGCTTCTATTCATACATCTACATATTCAGAATGGTGGATGAATTCGCATAATTTTAATATATTAAATTGGGCACCGTATAGCCCTGATCTTAACCCGATTGAAAATCTTTGGGAACGTCTTGATTCTGCAGTTCGTAACAGAAAACCCATGCCTACAAAGTTAGAAGAATTAGTTAAAATTATAGAAGAGGAATGGTATAACTTATCAATTGAATATATTCGTTCACTTATCTGTAGTATGCCAAATCGAGTAAAGACAATATATAAAGCCCGAGGATGGTACTGTAAATATTAAATAACCCAGGGTTTTTTTTTTTTAGGAATGTAAATATAAATATTTTATTTTATTTTATATAATTATTTTGTAATTATATAAAATATAATAAAATAAAAATCGTACGTAAAATTTGGCCTCTTATGTGTTACCTATAAAATTTCCGGTGATTTACTTCCGATCACTGTATTACGTAAGATATTACGGCCCGTAATATTACGAAAATCTTACGATTGCTACGGGTTATTACATAATATATTACGTTATATTACGGTAATATTACGGTCATTATTTTGAAATATTTCGAAATATATTGCGAAATATTGCGAAATAGACCAAATGCAAATTACCTCCCCTACAGGGGTCGCGTACTCATACAAATCAATAAACTTATGCGTGCAGGAGGCAATATTTTGATATTTTTGCATTGTTTCGCAATATTTTGCAAATTTTCGCAAATTTTCAAAATTTTTTAAACGATATACATATTCACATAATCATGCTTTTTTACAGGTTTTCGCAATATTTCGCACGGTTTCGCAATTTAATATAAAATTTTTATTTTTTTTATTTATTATTATTATATATTATATTTTATATTTATTAAATATACATTTTTAATTAATATTACATACTTTATTATATATTACATATTATTTTTACATTATTACAAATATTTTAAACTACTTTCGCATTACTATATACAAAAAACTAGCCCTATACAATTATTTTCGCTCACCCACAGTTAGCTATTATCTTTGCTTCTTTGTTTTTTATCATTTTTGAAAGTGTCGGAAGTCGCAGTTGACATGCGCAAGGTTTCGAAAAGTTGTTGTTTTTCTCGCAAAGTGCCAAAATAAAATAAATTAATAAAAAAATTTAAAAATAAACCAAAAAAAACAAAAACAAAAAACACGAAAAAAAAGCGAAAACTTGCAAGAACTTGCAAAAACTTGCAAAAACTTGAAAAACTTGCACTCATTCTTCTAAAAAGCGTTCTTGAAAATTTAGAAATTGCTAGGGGTGTGTTCTTGAAAGTGTCGGAAGTCGTAGTTGAAATGCACAATAGTTCGAAAAGTTTTGTTTTCTCGCAAAGTGCCGAAATAAAAATAAATTAATAAAAAAATTTTAAAAATAAACCAAAAAAACAAAAACAAAAAACACGAAATGAAAAAATAATCAAAACGAAACCTTGCAAGCTTGCAAAAACTTGCAAAAACTTGTGCCCATTTCTCTAAAGAAGCGTTCTTAAAAATTTAGAAATTGCTGGTATGTGTTCTTGAAAGTGTTGAAAGTCGTAGTTGGCATGGACAAGGTTTCGAAAAGTTGTTTTTTCTCGCAAAGTGCTGAAATGAAATAAATTAATAAAAAAAATTTTAAAAATAAACAAAAAAAAACAAAAACAAAAAACACGAAACGAAAAAATAAATGAAGTGAAGCCTTGCAAGAACTTGCAAAAACTTGCAAAAACTTGCGAAAACTTGTGAAAACTTGTGACCATTTTACCATTTCTTCAAAGAAGCGTTCTTGAATTTAGAAATTGCTGGGAGTATGTTCTTGAATGTGTTGAAAGGCGTAGTTGGCATGCGCAAGGTTTCGAAAAGTTGATGTTTTTCTTGTAAAGTGCCAAAATAAAAATAAAATAAAAATTAAAAAATAAATAAATAAAAAAAAATGAAAAAAAAACAAAAACAAAAAATGAAACGAAAAAGAATGAAAAGGAACGAAAAGGAACGAAAATAAAAAAGCGAAAAAAAACAAAATAGAAGATTTAATATAAACAAAAGATCTAATCTGATCTTGTAGTACAGAATTTGAACATCATCGAACTATTTCGAACTATTTCGAAAAATCAGTCTAATGTGCGATCCAGGTTACAGATCTACTGATCCAGCTTGGTTT
>QKWP01000613.1:62723-77111 GCA_003550325.1 Gigaspora rosea
AAAACTTGTGCCCATTTCTCTAAAGAAGCGTTCTTAAAAATTTAGAAATTGCTGGTATGTGTTCTTGAAAGTGTTGAAAGTCGTAGTTGGCATGGACAAGGTTTCGAAAAGTTGTTTTTTCTCGCAAAGTGCTGAAATGAAATAAATTAATAAAAAAAATTTTAAAAATAAACAAAAAAAAACAAAAACAAAAAACACGAAACGAAAAAATAAATGAAGTGAAGCCTTGCAAGAACTTGCAAAAACTTGCAAAAACTTGCGAAAACTTGTGAAAACTTGTGACCATTTTACCATTTCTTCAAAGAAGCGTTCTTGAATTTAGAAATTGCTGGGAGTATGTTCTTGAATGTGTTGAAAGGCGTAGTTGGCATGCGCAAGGTTTCGAAAAGTTGATGTTTTTCTTGTAAAGTGCCAAAATAAAAATAAAATAAAAATTAAAAAATAAATAAATAAAAAAAAATGAAAAAAAAACAAAAACAAAAAATGAAACGAAAAAGAATGAAAAGGAACGAAAAGGAACGAAAATAAAAAAGCGAAAAAAAACAAAATAGAAGATTTAATATAAACAAAAGATCTAATCTGATCTTGTAGTACAGAATTTGAACATCATCGAACTATTTCGAACTATTTCGAAAAATCAGTCTAATGTGCGATCCAGGTTACAGATCTACTGATCCAGCTTGGTTTTCTAGTCCTAAAATTATTTTGAAAGGGTTCGAAATATTTCGTAACATATTTTGAAAGAGTTCGAAATATTTCGTAATATATTTCAAAATATTTCGAAATTACTTACATAATATTTTGAAATATTGATATTTCGAAATATTTCGAAATATATTACGTAATATTTTGCTTATATTATGGTTCATAAGATCTTATGTAAGATTACGCTATTATAAATTTGCTAATGTAGAAAGTGGAAAAGAAAAAAAAGAAAAAATGGTTAATATCTAGAAATTTCTACACATAATCCCTCTAACTTCTATTACACTAGTTATTATTTATTTGGTAAGCATTAACCCAAATATCCTCGTGGAAGATTCCATTTTAGTAGACATGTCCTGATTTGGAAGGAATAAATACTGCTGATCTTTTGGAGAGAGTACGTTGAATTGCCCACTTTTTGTGAAATTTTAAAACGTCCAAAGCGGTACTAGAAAAAGAGTACCAAAATAAAAGAATCATAAGATTTATGCTATACAGAATAATACATCTAACCAAGTATCTACTTCTATTTTCATATCCATAGCCCTTGACAAAGTCCTAGAGTTTTTCTGCTATATCTTTTTTCAATAGCACCCAAGCTCACCAAGGTGTCACACTTATAAGTCTACTGTTCTTTCCATCTCTATTTTAGTTGCAGAACATACAGTGAATGGACTTTGTACCCGACAGCGGCTTTGGTAGAGTTTTGTTATATATAAATATGTTAACTATATAGTTTTTGTAGGTCTGAGTTCTTGGAAAATTTGGTACAAGGGATCGTTAGAAAGAATTGATATAAACCTTTTTTTTACTAAGATAATGGTAATCTATCTTTATGACTTAGAAAAAGTTGTTCAGAATAAAATTTTTACACTATATACTTTGATATCGCTTGTTTATTTTTATATTTTACTAGTAAAATTTTTAATTTTTAAAAAATAAAATTTTTTGCTTACAAAATCGTGCAATTTGATTGGTCAAAATCAGGAGAAGTGGCATGTTATAGGTACAACAAATTTCTATTCCTATTCAATATTAAATTTTATAAAATTTTTAATAATAATTTTTAATATATGGGATCTTTGCTAGGAAAATGACCTTTTGAGACCATGTAGACTTTATAAACAAAATTTAAATTTGTCAGCTATTCAATGATCTAATTCACATAAACATTTTTTATACTATAAAGACTATTGAGCTTTACGAAATAAAAAAAATTGTTTAAATTAAACTATTAGATAGCTAATAATTTTGAATTTTATTTATACAATCTATATAGCCTCGAAGAGTCATTTTTCTAGCAAAGATCCCATATACAAAAATAATATAATTAAAGCAATACAAACCTATAACGATCTCAGGATCCAATAATTGGATTTGATGACTTTAGGCTTGTTAGAATTGTTTCATTAAGACAAACATTTTGGTAGTAAAATCATTCAAAACAGATTACTAGTTCAAAAAATTATTTAATATTAAAATTTAAAAATTTTTTAAAAATTTCAATAATTTTAGCCAATTAAAAATTATCTGCTATTAGAGCGCCTACTTTTATCACCTGATTTCAGTTTATTAGTAGCCCTTACCCCCCCCCCTCCCTAGATATGAAAATTATCATATGTTATATATAATTTCCAAAATTTTTGACCCCCCTCTAGAAAATCAGGTGATAAAAGTAGGCTCCCTTAGGTCCTGATAATTTTTTGATCCTCTCTTCCTACCCTAGAAATCAGATAATAAATAGCACTCCCCTAATTAAAATTTATTGTCTAATAACTCAAAATTTGTATAATTCACATAATTTGCAATTTACTAAATATATAATTTGGCATTTACTGAATTATAATCCTAAACATTCTACTTTTTAGTAATTAAAGTATCTTCTACTATGTTCTAGACAATAAGGGGAGAGCCATTATTATCTGATTTTTTAGATAGATGAGAGTCAGAAAATTATCAGGTCCTAATAGCTTTTGATTAGCTAAAATTATTAAAATTTTTAAAAATTTTAAAATTTAATATTAAATACTTTTTGAATCAGTAATCCGTTTTGGATGATTTTACTACCAAAATATTCATTTTAGTGAAATGATTTAAATAAGCCTACAGAATTCTGAAATTATTATAGATTTGTATTGCTTTAATTATATAATTTTTATATATATAAAAAGATTTTATAAACTTTAATATTGGATAACTAGTGAATGATTTGCTACCAAAATGCTCATCTCAATAAGATGATTCTAATGAATCTAAAATTATCAATTCTGATTACGAGATCCCAAGATTATTATAGATTTGTATTATTTTAATATAAAATATATTAAATTAATTAAAAATAACACAAACCTATAACGATTTTAGAATCTCATGATTAGAATTTAATGATTTTAGATTTATTAGAATCGTCTCTTTAAGATGAGCATTTTGGTAGCAAAATTATCTAAAATGGCCCACTGGTTCAGAAGTTATCCAATATTAAAGTTTATAAAATCTTTAATAATAATTTTTAATATATTGAAAAATAATATAATTAAAGCAGTACAAAGTTATAACGATCTTGGGATTCTGTGATTAAATTTTAATAATTTTAGACTCATTGGATTCATTCCACTAAAATGAACATTTTGGTAGTAAAATTATTCAAAACGGATTACTAGTACAAAAATTATTTAATATTAAATTTTAAAAATTTTTTAAACTTTTAATAATTTTAGCCAATCAAATTGTAGTATTTATGATCAGGTGGGAGTAGAGAGTAGCCTCTTAGTAGCAATAATTCCTTGATAAATAGTACTCTCCCTAAACAATATAGGTTTTTGTAATATATTAAAATTTGTTAACTATCTCTTAAACTATAAGCAAATCCAGACAAATTTGTTTAAAAAATTGCTTATATTCTATATTTTTTAAAACTTAATTTGTGATTTGTATACCAAACAGTGAAAATTTATAGTTATATATAGAGAAAATCAATTATTGTTTATCAAATTTCTGGAATCTGCAATAATGAATTTTTTTACTAAGCTAACTTTTTTTCTCTATTAAACAAAAGTTGTAAAAGCACATTCTTGCGATTCTAATAGTGGTAAATCATTAAAATTGGACTAGTAGATCACAAGATATCATTAAAACACATTTCATGACCATATAAAGTTTCTATATAAACAATACTATTGCTTATATAAAAACTCTATATGGTCGCAAACATTTTTTAATGGTATTTTGTGATCTATTGGGCCAATTTTAATGATTTTACTACCATTAGAATTGCAAGAATGTGCTCTACAACTTTTGTTTAGCAAAGAAGAAAGATTAGCTTAGTAAAAAAATTTGTTATTGCTCTGACAGTACTAGATTCCAGAAATTTGATAAACAATAATTGATTTTTTCCAATTTTACTATATATGAGGGATGGCTAAAGCCAGGTGCATTTATATGTTTTTGATTATTTAATTAAAATTAAAGTAAGGATTAGTTAGGGATTAGGGTTAGGCTTAATTTATAAATAAAATTGTCTTTCCAATATTTTTTATTAATGCTCCTAGACAGGTTTAGACACTCGTTTTTGTATTTTTAGCGTTTTTGTATTTTTAGCGTTTTTCACTTTTTTTTTTTGTTTTTGTCTTGTTAAGCTGATCTGTAAAGATCAAAATTTATTATTTGATTGGTTTTTATCATGTGAACGTACCTGGCTTTAGACAACCCCTATATATTCAGCTTCTGTTTGGTATTTAGATCACGAATTAAAATATTTAATTTATGATCCGTATACAGATCAGTGATTTTAATATTAAAGTGCAGGGATAATTAACTTAAAGGTTTTGAACGTGTATTAGAATCTACTAAAGTTCACTAGACATTTTTTTTTAAATGCCAAAATACAAAGAATATACAATTTTATTACTTTCTCATGGTATTTGAAATGAAAGCTTGCATTTTGGGCCTTATTGTCATAATTGGTGGCTTTTCTGTAGTGACTTGAACCGGTAACAAAATTGTCAATCGGTTAACCAACCTGATATAAACAAGTATAATTGGTTAACCGAGATTATTTCGGTTGGCCTGGGTCAACCAAATTATCTGAGTTAACTGACTCAACCAAGTAGTGATTTGAGCTAAGAAAAATTCATTAATCGGTTAACCGATTGATGTTAACCGATTGCAACCGATTAAGATTACTTCACGGTTTACTTTAGGGAATTATCGGACCTTTACTCAAATTTTTGTCATTCATTCATTTTCTTTTTGGAACTTTTTGGAATCTTTGTTCATTCCTAATATCATTTCATTTTGTCAACTGATTATCAATTATCGGTTGCACAGGTCAACTAATTATCGATTCTCAACCAATTGTATGGGTCAACTGATTAAGCATTTGCTCAACTGGTTACCTGAAATTTATTCGGTTCAGGTCAGTTAACCAATTATAGTCCAACCAGTTCAAATCACTACTTTTCCGACCTATTGATAAAGCAAAATGAAATAATCCTGCTATAATCTATTCGATTGTATTTCAAAACATTAGTCATATTAAAAGCGCATGAATTTATTACTAAAGTAGTTTAATCTAATTCTGCTTTTGGTCCATGCCCCGGGTATATTTGTAAATGTAGAGACATTCAAAGTAATATATGCCAAATAGCAACAGTAGCTATTTCTTATGTATATTATCAAGTTTTTAAAACAAGACAAAATTTTCAGGTTCAGAAGTTCTAGGATTTGATAAAACAATTATAACAGACGAATTACTGTCAGATTTACTCTTTTGTTCTTATAATTTTTAACTTGGGATCCTTTGAATTTGGATAGTAAAATTGAATGCTTTAATGAAATTACAACTAATTTAGCAGGCTCCGGATTTAAATCAGCTTTCATATATCAATATAATAAAAGTCAGGCTTTGTTTTTTTAAGAAATTAATAAAAATTACTGCAGAGTAACAATTTACTACAAATGCAATGCATATATAGATTTTATTAAACAAAATTCGGATTTAGTTTGGTTAAAAATTGAAATCAACTTTTGGATTAACTAATCAACACACAAAAAACCATATACAAGCAGCTCAAATCCTATGTTGTACCTTGAATAAATAGAATAACAAAGAAATAATAACTAATATTTACAATTATCATCTTAAACATTGTATATTGGCAAATATAAATTGGTATCAATTTTTTGCAATTGGTTAAAACAACCAAATACAATTATTGAATTAAGGTCAGCTCTGTAGCTGATCTACCCAATAGAATATGAAATTGAAGAATAGGAATTTCAAGCCTGGAAAACAATATTAGCTGTTCGGATATTACTCTATATAAAAAAAATTAGTCAAAAGTAAGTAGCTATTTTGATAAATTTTACAATTTATATGTATACTTAATTGATATGAATTGATTTCTATAGTTTGAATTTTGGTTTCGGTCTATTACTTCAGATAGTGATAGAAGTTTTTTGTCTATATTACACGTATATGATATTGGATTTGTTATATCAGCTCCCTTATACTCCTCTATGAATGCTATTTGGAATTCTTTTTACAATTCTTTGAAAATTAATAAATGCGGTATAGATGGACATCGATGGGTATATTTATAATTGCTAATGATTTCATTTATGAAATTATTAAAGAAAACTTAGGCATAAGTAGCCTGTTTAAACTTATTACCACTATTCCAATTTCTACTTCTTTTTTAAGTTTTCTATTTTTTTTAAATTTTGAATGATTTAATTTGTGCTGCATGAAAGCATGCTCGCATTTATGGGCCCAGAAGGTTAGTTACTAACAAACCTGTAATTAGACATAAAAAAATATCATTAGAAAAAAATGCACGATTACAATCTTTTTTGATGGACAAAGCCAATTTCATAATAAGCTCATATAAAACTGACCTATTACAAATGAACCAGTATATTATCTGAAAAATTCAAAAAATATACTGTGGAACAAATTTCATAAAGAATACCCAAATGGAATGCGCTATACTAGTTTTTACACTAGGTTGAAGAGGAATAAATACATCTATTGAGAAGATTTGAGTAGATTATGCCATACATGTTCACAATATGGCTACAAAATATTTTTAGATCTTATCTCACTAATTCTAAAACATGTAGTAGAACATGGGCTTGGTGCTGCAAAAAGGGGGTAAATCGACAAAACAAAAGATCTTCAAAAAATCAATTTTTATGTTCATATGGGCTAATCCAAAGAATTGCTGATATCTCTTGATTTACTGTTTCGTTTTGAATGATTTAGCTATCAAAATGTTTGGCTCAATGAGACGAACATTTGATAGTTAAATTCTTCAAAAAGGACCAGTAGATCAAGAGATATCAGCAATTCTTTGGATTAGCCAATATGTATAAATTATAAGAAAATACTAGCTTTAAAGAGCTATACTACAAAATTTTATTAATATAACTGCTTTTATGTTTTAAGTAAAACATGTTCCAAATATTATTTTAAAATGATTTGTATAAAAAAAATCATTTTTGAAAAATTGTCAATTTACCTCCTTTTTGTAGCACCAAGCCCATATGTAATTCAGATAATTAAGTATTGTAGTATTATTAATTTCCTGTGAAAACATTATAGCAGAGATTCCTGATAATTATAGAATACAAATGGCCTGAAGGGTCATCTGCATTATATAATCATTAGGAATCTTTACTAAGGGGAACGCCAGAAATCACCTGATTAGGGTTTCACTAAGTAGCTGACCCCCCTACCCCCACCTGATAATTTTTCTAAGCATTTGATTGGTTAAAATTTAATAATATTAAAAATTGGATAACTTTTGATCTACTGGTCTGTTTTGGACGATTCAACTACCAAAATGTTCGTCTCAGTGAGACGATTCTAACAAGCCCAAAATCATCAAAATCCAATTACAGCATCCCAAGATCGTTCAACTTTTGTGTAATTTTAATAGTAATTTTTAAAATTACTAAGTAAATTTATTTTATATTCAGACTTTTTAGTCAAGTCTAAGTCTGGTCTGGGTCTGGTCCGAAGTCTGCAGACTGGTCTGAGTCTGAATATATATATATGTATTTTTTGGTGCTGAACAAGTTTACTTAGTGCATTTTGTTAGAATAAATTAGTGAAATTTTATGAATCATAAGTTTTTATAGATTTTATTACTAAAATTCTATAAAATCTTATAATTCGCAAATTTTTATTAATTAATTCTAACAAAATGCACTAAGTAAACTTGTTCAGCACCTAAAAATACATTAAATCGGCAGGGTTGTTTTTATTTTACTTGAAATTTGGAGAAAAGATGCATAATTTTGGATTTTTGATCAAAAAAGTCAAATTTAAGCATCTTTTCTCCAAATTTCAAGTAAAATAAAAACAACCCTGCCGATTTAATGTATTTTTAGGTGCTGAACAAGTTTACTTAGTGCATTAAGTTAGAATTAATTAGTAAAATTTTGTGAATCATAAGATTTTATAGAATTTTATTAATAAAATTCTATAAAATCTTATAATTCACAAATTTTTATTAATTAATTCTAACAAAATGCACTAAGTAAACTTGTTCAGCACCTAAAAATACATTAAATCGGCAGGGTTGTTTTTATTTTACTTGAAATTTGGAGAAAAGATGCATAATTTTGGATTTTTGATCAAAAAAGTCAAATTTAAGCATCTTTTCTCCAAATTTCAAGTAAAATAAAAACAACCCTGCCGATTTAATGTATTTTTAGGTGCTGAACAAGTTTACTTAGTGCATTAAGTTAGAAATAATTAGTAAAATTTTGTGAATCATAAGATTTTATAGAATTTTATTAGTAAAATTCTATAAATTCTTAAAATTCACAAATTTTTATTAATTAATTCTAACAAAATGCACTAAGTAAACTTGTTTAGCACCTAAAAATACATTAAATCGGCAGGGTTGTTTTTAGTTTACTTAAAATTTGGAGAAAAGATGTTTAAATTTGACCTTTTTGATCAAAAATCCAAAACTATACATCTTTCCTCCAAATTTTAAGTAAAATAAAAACAAACTAGCAGTTTTAATACATTTTTAGGTGCTAAACAAATTTACTTAGTGCATTTTGTTAGAATTAATTAATAAAAATTTGCGAATTATAAGATTTTATAGAATTTTATTAATAAAATTCTATAAAATCTTACGATTCATAAAATTTTACTAATTTATTCTAACAAAATGCACTAAGTAAACATGTTTAGTACCAAAAAATACATATAATTATATTCGAACTCAGACCAGACTGCAGATTTCGGACCAGACTAGGACCGGACTCATAGTTGAGTCTGGTCTGAAGTCTGAAATTAGTAAAATTTAATCTGGTCTGATCCCGGACTGGACCCGGACTGGACCAGACCTGGACTGGACCTAGGAGCACTAGTCTCAATGAGACGAATCAAATGGTACCAAAATAATCTGATTCTGATTGATATGGCACGTGGTATTCATCATAGAACTTAGATGCACCAAATTAGAAATATCTAATTATTAATTGTTTATAGAATACAAATCTTTGTTGATTTTAGGAACCTGTGATTAGAATTTAGTGATTTTAGGCTTGTTAGAATCGGCTCACTAAGTCGAACATTTTGGTAGTTAAATTATCAAATATGGACTGGTGGATCAAAAGTTATTCAATATTAAAAATTATATATATATAATAATATATATAAATATATATTTATATATATTATATATATTATATTATATATAGGTCCTGATAATTGCTTTACCCCACCTACCTAAAAAATCAGGTGATAAATGGCGCTCCCCTAAGTTGGTTAGATCTGTTGTCATTAGACATAGAAATTCAACTTATATAGCATAGAATCCTGATTGGCCAATATCAAAACTTGTGGGTGGTTGATATAGAAAGACTTTCTCATAATTAGTTAAATCCTATTAGTCAATAACATGATTTACCGAACAACAAAACAGCCCAATCTGATCGATGATAAAAAAACTTAGGTCCTAAAGATGAAAGACTTGAGGAACAAACAATAAATTTGATGAACCAAAAAACTTGGGACAGTTTGAAAAATTTTTTCTTAACTGGCATTTTTCAACTAGATACTCCCTCTGCTGGACTCTTTTTAATAGACTTTGCCTGCAAAATTTTTTTGATCTTGTGATTTTCCTTTCCTTCAACTGACCTGGTATCAGAAAAAAGACTGAAGAATCGTCAATAATTGGCCAAAACATACTACTAATATATCGGTTCAAATTTTTTCACACAAATAAGTTAGTATATCAACTTTTGTCTGATGATCATGGGATGCTAAGCAATTCACTAAAAAGGGCTGTTTTTTGGAACTGATATATAACATCTTTTTCTTATGCAAGTACCAGTGATGTGGCATTATTCGATAAATACCTAATCAAAGAACTGCAAAAATGCAACAACAATCCATGAATCTTCTTCATCATATAGAAGATACCACAATTGTAAATTTTACTAATCCAAGATTTTCTGAAAAATTAGAGTATTTAAATACAAAAATTGACAACTATGTATTGAAAGAAAATGACATATGGGGGTGAGTCAGTAGAAAAGGGACAAATTATTTTTAGTACAATTTTTTTAATTTTTAAACTAAAATATCTTGACAAATATTTAATCAAATTTGCTAAAAATTTTTTTATTTTAATCTTGAAATTATATAGAATTAAAATATAACAAAATTTATTAAATTTATTAAGATAGTTGTTAAAATATTTAAGCTTAAAGTCAAGAAAACTTTTACTTAGAAAAAATTTGGCCCTTTTCTACTGACTCACCTCCATGTGTTAATAGTGATTATTATACATATATAATACTTACAACAAAGAAACTAAAAAAGAATAGTCATTATTGCGCTATGCCACTTCTGCTACTTGTGGGATGCCAGCAACTCAAACAGATCATCAAATTGATGTTGATGTTCCAAGATGCCATCAATATCTCTAACTATACCTACCAACTTTTAACAGAACAATCCCAAAATTTCTAGTTGGATTTAGGTCAACATTTAGTCTAGTGGTTTGTAGATCTTATAAAATTATTAGCTGCACACTTTTCACTTAATGAACGGCCATGGTTCATTAGTAAAAATTTCAAATTTGATCATTCTGGTCCTGCCAACTAGCATTCTGACTAGAAATTTCCTATATAAATTCATTATTATAATTTTTTATATGATTATTTGCTACTAGGAATCTTCCTATAGAAAATTCTCAGCTATGCATGGAAAATTATAATAATAAACAAGGCAAAGTATTAAAATAAATATTACATCATTAGCTAAGGGGGCATCCATAAATAATGTTATGTACCCCCTTATAGTAGCACTTGACTCTCCCTCTACTATATAAAAAAATTTTTCAAAATCTGTATGTTTATATATAAAATTTTACAAAAACTTAAATATATTGTAATACAGTAATCTGATTTGGATAATTTAGGTGCCATTCGATTCGTCTCAGTGAGACAAATTCAAAATCATTTCATTTGGATCACTGGATCAATATTTATTCACAAAAAACTATTGATTTTATAGTAATTTTATAAGAAAACATAATAACCAATAGTATTTGGCCAATAAAATTTGATCCAGTAATCCAAATTAAATGAAATTGGTACTATTTGACTCCTCTTATCGAGACGAATCGAATGGTACCAAAATCATTAAATTGGACCACTGGTTCAATTTTTAGCCAATTTTTTCTAAAAAAATTACATTATATTTTTTTGACCCCCCTACTTATTGAGAAAAACGTTATCATTCGTCCAACCCCCTCTTGTATAATGTTATTTATGGATGCCTCCTAATACATACCATATTTGTTATTACAGAGATGATTATTGTTGGAATGTAAAAAAATGAAGCACTTTCTTAAAAGGAATTATAAACAACATTTCAATATTACTCCACAAGGAACAATATTCTATGATACTTGCATTAATCATTGTCTTTTATATGCATTTAGACAGTATAACGAACCTCATATTCGAACTTGTAATGACTGTTATACTTTTTTTCAATTTTTTAATATTATATAATAATATATATATATATATTTTTTTGTTAATAATCCTGCCTTTATTATATCGAATGTGATGATTTTACACCTATAAATATTTCTGTCTATAATCCTCTAATTTTAATAATAAAGACTCGTTCGGTTACCGAAGTATCTATCCGTGATTATTGCAACAATTTATCTCTCTAGAGGGCCTCCAACTTTCTGGAGGTTCTGTCTCCAGTTTACCGATTGAAAGTTGTTAACCTATCAAGATTACTAACTTTTTCTAATCTACCCTACCTAGCCTTTAGAATAAGGAGTATTTACATCCATATCACAAAAAAAAAACAAGTATGCGAAAGAAAGAAAGGAGATAAAAGAAAGGAGGTAAAAGCCTACAACACCTAAATATAAACCAAAACAAACAAAACAGAAAATAGAGAAAAGATAGAGAAGACAAAAAAAAGAAAGTAAAATTGAAAAGGGATAAACTATTGTTTAAAAATTATATAATACTCTTAAATCTAGCTCTACTCTAAATTTAGTTCGTATTATATTTATTATTATCTTCGGGGTAGTGTTAGCCCTGTAAGAATTTTCTAGAAAAAACCTCCAAAACCGAAACCAAAGCCAGTCTTCGGCCTACACGTGGCAGAACGTGATTTCTCGTGACTTCGTTCCCAATTCGGAATTGTAAACAACGCCGATCTTTTGGAGGGGGTAAGCTAGATTTTCCACTTTTACATCGGCAAAAATATTCTCTAAAAAAAACCTGAGAAAAGCGAGAATATGGTAGTGGAGTTCGGTTCAAGTCCTTTAGATTTTCCAAGAAGTATAGTGAAAAACTCATTTGCTGTTCTCCATTAAGCCTTATACAAAAAATTTTGTTGACGAAAGAATTCTTTTTCCAAAATTTTGTATACAAGAGCACACCTCTTGCCAGTTATCTTGTATACTAATGCTTTTGGTTTGTATACCAAATATATATAGGAGTCCCCAAAGGCGATAGACCAGAAACCCTTGGTTAACCTGCATAAAAACCATTATTTTGTATCGCTTCTTTATACAACTCCAGCAAATTTTTTGTTTTCGTATGTGTGAAAATCCAGTACAAGTGATCGTTGGGGAGAGTTGTTGTGTATATTACATAATTGTCTGGAGCGTAGCGACAGACTCATACTTTTATGCCCTTTGATGACTAAAATTACATTTTTGATGCATTTTGATTAAAAATATCAAAAACGTAATTGTTGCATTTTCTGGATGTAACGCCGCGTGCCTATATTTGCACATTTAGTGCAACAACAACACAGATTTTACACGTTTGTGTCATGGGCTAGTTCAAATCAATTACCCGGGTAACTAATTTATATGTATTGTAATTAATTTGAATTTTTTTAAAATCACGATACAGAAAAAGAATACACGGAAAAGAATACACTCAAAATTCAGATAAGCTTTTTTTTCAAATAATAATGTCGAAAGTTTTTATGTATTTTATTAAACATGACTAACTTTTTGTTATTGTTAAAAAGCAAACTTATATTCATACGTATAGTGTATATAGAAGTTCAAAATAGAAAAGATCTAACTTGAATAACTCTTCAAAAAAAACTAGACAAGAATAGCAAAGGCGCTTAACCTTATTAAAACATTTATGTTTTTATTGTAACTTGACAGTGCAGCAGCATTCTATATGGCGATTCGACGTGATTCGACGGCCAGGCTGTGGTAACGGTGAGGAAACAACCTAGAAAAGGTAAATTTATGTTGTTTTTTTTTTTTTTTAAAAAAAAAAAAGTAGTATTTATTTTTTTATTAAATTCGGGTTAAACAAGACACCTGACCAAATTCCTGCCATTGCCGAGTAGATTGAAAAGAACTTGAAACAAATCGGTAGATTTAATTGTTCTTTCACGTATAGTAAGATATCGATCTGGTTCTATATCTTGTATTAATTCCAATTCGTCAATTTCTTTATCCAGACGTTAGTAATAGCCTTATTCGTGCTAGTTGAGTATTCATTCGTAAGTGTTTTTAAAAGATTATTTATTTGTTTAATTTGACGTTGTCGATATGAAATGGTAAGTGGATACTATTTTTTTTTTTAATTTTTTCGAACAATTTTTTTTAATCTTTTCGAAGATTTTTATAATATTCTGCTTTTTTTTTATAAGATAACGGATAACGTAATTCTTTGAATTAAATATTAGGCATTTAAGCATGAAACGATATTAGAATCCGTATCGAAAAAAATATGGAACAATGATTTAATATATGCAATAATGCGAAGAATATGTATACACTTGAAGAGTTAGACAATTTGCTGAAAATCAAACAAGATTCGGCTCTTAAATTTTGAGTAAAATTTAATTTTATCATGGGAAGATATTATTGATCTAACAAAATTGCTTCCAAACAAAATTTGCATTAAGATATCGAAAAGAAGCCTATTATCTAATGGGACGATGTAGAGAAGCAATTATCGATTTAACAAACTTGCTTAATATTGAACAAAACAACAAATTTGCTCTAAGATATCGAGAAGAAGCCTATTATATAACGTGAAGATATATGGTCTAAAAATAACTACTTTATTTTTAATACTCTACAGTATATATTTTAACAATGTAATTAATAATTTTTACATTCCCTCTGAATAATTTTTTTTTTT
>QKWP01000613.1:82276-94060 GCA_003550325.1 Gigaspora rosea
ATATATATACAATATAGTAGGAATAAAAATAAATTTTAATTATTCTTTATTATAAGAATAACTAAACCTTTATTTTTATTTCTACTATTGTTTTTTTATTATTATTTTAAATTTTAAAAAAATGAATAAAAAAAACTAAAAACATGAAAAAATTAAAATTAAAAAAAATAAATAAAAACTAATAAAACTATTAAAAAAAATAAAACAAATAAAAAAGTGAATAAAAAAACTTACTTTTTACTTTATTTATTTATCATTTTTTGTTTATTGTTTTTTTTTTTGTTTTTTTACCAAGTAAATAGTTATAATTTTAAAAATTATTATATTATATTTGGCAAAATATTTGCAAAAAACTTTAAAAATCTAAATTTTAAAAATTATTGCAATTTTTTAATTAAGATTTTGCACTTATTTAATAAATTTAAAAATTACTATATATTATATATTTTTATTTTTAATTTTATAATATAATTATAAATTTTAATGCTCCAGACTCATACCGGTTTCCGGTTTCTAGTAATATTAGTGTTTCAATTTATGAGAAATTGGATAATTTGTACAATCATTTGCTTTATTACTTGGCTCACCAAACAAGAAAGATGTATTTAAATGCTCAATTGAATGCAAACTTGTTAAATCTGAATAAAAAAACTACTTTAATACTAGTTGACTACAAAATGAAAATACTATCTAAAACAGCACGTGAAACTAAACAAGATTGGTTTGGCAAAAAAACTGGTCTCTTACTCGGTTATTGTATATACTACACAATTTAATTTAACAAAATTACGAATTTTAGCATTTGATCATTGGTTCATGGATGCACATTAAGATTCATGGTTCATAGCATCTTTGCTTTATGCAATAATTGAAACATTAGATCCAAAACCTGAATTAGTGCAAATAACAGGGGTTATTACCATAATGCTAAGGGCAGTGTCATTAATTACCTGATTATTTTTTATCAGAGACCTACCCCCCTCCCTCTTCCTTAATATATAAATAGTCAGGTTCTTATATATAATTTTAACTTTTTTTACCCCCCCTAAAAAATCACCTGATTTTTGTTACTCCCCTAATCTTATAATGATAATGGGATATTGGCCAGAATGGTATGGAATAAATGTAAGCAGATGGATCTTTTTGGAAGCAGGAGAAGTGAAAACTACAATCAATTCTCATCATGCATAGGTATGATAACTGCTAGTAAATTGTTCGTATTATTTATACTCATATATTGACTTTTTTTTTTTATTATTACAATGAATTAAATATCACATGCAATCAATTGATACATTCATTTAGGCTTTGATATAACAGTAGGACAGGATATTGAGAATGTGATTAAAGGAATTAAAGGGACTTTAGTTGCAAATCTGAATCCTATTTGAAACAGAGGTAATATAACTAATTTGTTTATTGATGAATTCATATTAATTTCAAATTAAATATAGGTAATAGTAATAATATGTTACCTAGAAATTCTAACTAGTTTGAGTGGCAATAGCCAACAACAGGCAAATTTTCTGGATGTATTAAAGCATGGGATATCCCTACAGGTAAATAGAAAATTTTTACTATAGCAGAGTTAGATAAATTTCACAAAAAGACATTCATAAGCAGTGATGTACATTGGACGAAATTGGACACTTGGACACCTTTGGATTGGACGTCCAATCCAAACATCCAATCGTAATTCTTGGACCTAAATCTTTGGACCCTGCTCTAATCCATAAATTTGATTGGTTGAAATTAAATAATACTAGTACAATAGTTTGTCTATTAAATGTAATACAAATATTGTCCAATCATATGTGATGAAAGTCATGTGATGTCCAAAGTCCAATTGGACATTGGACATATAGTAAAGTCCAAATCCAAACATCCAATGTCCAATTTTTGTTGTTGGACCATTGGACATGACATCACTGTTCATAAGCCTATACTACAAGTATCGACACATACTACACCTTTGTCAGAATGTGAAATGCTAATACCGAATTTATCACGTATGTCCTTAATACTGTTCAGATTATTCTATTTAGTAATACTGGTAACTAGATTTTTTTTATTGATAAGGTCTTAACCTGAGTCATCTTACAAGAGAAAGTCTAGTGAAAGAATTAAAAAAACGAAACATTAGGTTTGATAATAAAGAAAATAAAGATCAATTGATAAATTTACTAGAAAACCAATTGGCAAAAGATATGAAGAAGGCAAAAATAGGTATATCGTTGTTGACATAATTTTCAATATAATAAATTGATAAATAATTGTATTATTGTTTTCTATAGCTCATGACCAAATAAATAGTTTGATTTATATATTATTTTGATTTTTATTCTACTAATATTAAAAACTACAAATGTGATTTATGATAACTATAACTATAATTTTAAATTTTACATATATATTCTTTAATATATTAATTTTTTAATAAAATTACAAGACTAAATATTAAATAGTTTGATAAAAATCTTGATACTAAGTTTTTTATTTTTTTTTTTTTATACTAAAATTAATATTTAGAGTTGGAGTTTAAAAAGAGTTTTTAGAAATATAAGTATTTTACTTAAAGCAGTACATACTAATTAATTAGCTAGTTTTTAAAATAAGAAGTAAAGTCAATAGGAAACAGACAAATTTTTTATTAATAAAATTTCTTTAATTTTAAAATAAAATATCTTAATAATTATCAAACCAAATTTAATAAATTTTTTTTTTTATTTTTTATAGAATTAAAATAAAAAAAATTCATTAAATTTGATTTAATAATTATTAAGATATTTTATTTTAAAGTTTAAATAAAATTTTACTAAAAACAATTTGCCTGTTTTCTATTAACCTCCTTCTATAATATACAAAATAATATAAATAGATGATAAACACCATAAGTGCGTTTTAGTAAAAGTCTTTAATTATATAAAATATGTATACAATATAGAATAAAATAAAACTTCTACAATATAGTATAATAACTTTTTAATTATATACTATATATAGTATATTTATTAATTACATTACATAATTAATATAATAAAAATAGGAAAATTATAAATGGCGACCTGTTGCCATGGCGACCCCAATGATCGACCAATCACATGGTCGATCATATAAGGGTGTGCCGTTTTACCAGATCGGCCTTTCGATCTAGATTAGATCTAGATAAGGTTTGGTTTGGTTTGTTTTTTTTTATTTTGCTTCTTTGCGTTTTTTTTCTTTGTTGTTTCGCTGTCTTGTAAAATAAGTAGTTTTTGTTTTTTTTTTTTTGTATTTTTTCTTCTTCTTCTTCTTTTTTGTACTAACTTTTTTACGCTCACAGGTTTGCTTTCTGGAATACTTGATAGCGGAAACTAGAACCGGGATCCTGAGATATATGTTTTTTTTTGTTTTTCTTTCTTTGACTAATACTTTCTTTCTTGTAGTAGAGCCGCCGTAGTGGGTGTCGTAGTTTATGGAATATAAGATTTTGGGCTTTAGGCTTCATCGTTTTGCTCTTGCATTTCAGTGCCGTTGTTTGTGGAGATTTTGGAATGGATATTTTGGTTTTTGTGGTGAATTTCAGACTTTGTTGTTTATGGAGTATAAGATTTTGGGCTTTAGGCTTAGCGTTTAGCTCTTGCGTTTCGGTGATGTCGTTTGTGGAAATTTTGGAATTTTATCGTCTGTCCGGCTTTCTTCTTGGTAAGTCTTTTGGTATTTTCGCTTCGTTGGAATGATTTTTCATTGTTTTTTTCTTCATTTTTTTTTTCTTTTGACGTTCGTTCCTTTGGCGCCGTCGTTTGTGGTCATTTTAGGCTTCATTTCGTCGTTTCAGACTCTTGCCGTTTCGTTAATAATCCTGCAGATATGTTTTTTTTGTTTGCTTTTTTTTTTTTTGCTTTTCTTTGAACTAATGCTTCTTTTTTTTTGTAGGTTTGCTTCAGAGAAAAACAGGCTTTCGTTGTTTGGTGCTATAGTTTTTGGGCTTTTGTTGTTTCAGTGCCATCGTTTATGGAGTATAAAGATTTGGGGCTTTCGTCATTTTTGGAAATTCTGGCTTTCGTCGTTTCGGTGCCGTCGTTTATGGGGTGTTGTTCATGATATCGTTTAATGGGGACGTCGTTTTTTTTGTTGGTTCTTCCGAAGTTTCTTGTGGTGTCTCTGGTACGTCGAAATTGAATTTTGTGGGTTATGAGCTTAAATTGTTTCTTCGAGAAACTAGAGATGGTTTTAGGGCAGTGTCATTAATCACCTGATTATTTTTTATCAGAGGCCTACCCCCCTCCCTCTTCCTTAATATATAAATAGTCAGGTTCTTATATATAATTTCAACTTTTTTTACCCCCCTCCCCCTCTAAAAAATCACCTGATTTTTGTTACTCCCCTTACCAAGATTCATTCTGGAGATTATGTGATAAGCAAACGCGTCTTGTAGGTACTAACGAAATTCTGGTGGTTATAATCCTATCGGTTGGGATAATTTAGTTTGGGTGAAGGATTATGAGATATGATATGTAATTTAAACCAAATTTAAATATAGAATTTCTTACTTTTAAGTTAGTTCGAAATTTTTTCAATTTGTTTTTTTTTTTTTAATAATAAAAAATTTAAGTTAAAAAAAAAAAAAAGACCTGAATTAGATTATTAAGTTAAAAAAAAAAACCTCCGCTACTTGCACAGGAAAATAAAACCCCCCGATCCACCGATAACTTTTTTACTAACTTGCGCGAAAAAAAAACCCGCCGACTAATACAAACTGAAAAATTCGTAAGATAAAAATTTAGGGTTAGGACCTTAACGTTAGAGGCTATAAGGTTAGAATAATATTTATTATATGTAACCTTTCATTTCCGTCATTTTTAATTAGTCCACTAAGATCGATTTAAGCATTAGTTTTGCAGATTTTCGCTTTTTTCTTCCTTTACGCGTGTTCGGATTCTTTACTCTTAAAAAAATTTTATTTTGACCGGCGTGGCCTAATCGACCAATAAAAATCGATTACATAAATCACGTGCTCGATTGATCGATCAATCGACGGAAAGTCTACGGACACATACAGATCACATGATATTCCATCTTACGGACACATACCAAAATAATAATTTTTTGATTTAAAAAGCGATCTGCAAGGCTTTTATACTAAGCTAACCTCCTTAATCATTCTAGTAAAGCTTATTCTCCTGGTCTTTCTGGTTCTAATGGTGGTGGTATTCTTAAAATTTGCCTAGTAGAACCGGAGATGTGACCTTTTGAAATGGAGCAACGTTCTAAGATTATATAAAAACGGCACATAAACTTCATGAGGGTATATATCCGATTCTATTGTGCTGAATTTAATAACATTACCATTATTGAAACCAGAAAGACCAGGAGAACAAGTTTTGTTAGGATGACAAAGGTGATTGACCTATTATAGAAGCTCAGTCGGCCACTTTAAATTTTAAAAAAGAAAAAAAATAAGAAAAAGATGGCCCAGAAGACTTTCGAACTAAGTAAACTCTTATATCAATCGAAGTAAACTTGTTTATCTTATTTTTCTAGTTCAAATGGTAGTGATATTATTAAAATTAGTTCAATATAACTGGAGATATAGTCTTCTAAAGTTTTTGTGGCGTTTTTATATAATCTTTAGAATGTTGCCCAATTTGAAAGGTCGTATCTTCGGTTCTACTGGATAGATTTTAATAATCTTCCACCATTAGAACTGGAAAGACCAGGAGAACAAGGTTTATTAGAATGATTAAGGAGGTTAACTTAGTACAAAAGTCTTGCCGGATCGCTTTTTAAATCAAAAAATTATTATTTTGGTACGTGTCCGTAAGATGAAATATCACGTGATCTGTACGTGTCCGTAGACTTTCCGATCAATCGATCAATCTAGCACGTGATTCACGTAATTGATTTTTATTGGTCAATCATGGGGTCGCCATGAACTAACGCTCATAAAAATAAACCAATTTATAAAGTGATTTATAATAATTTTTTAAATAAAAAATGATTTAAATTTATTACCTTTTAAGTTATTATAATTGTTTGTAAAAAAATGTACTATCAGAGTATAAAAAGTAAAATCATATCCATTGTAATAAAAAGGCTCATAAGATTATTCTTTTTATTAGAATATTGGAAAAATTAAAGTCCAAATAGAGGGTAGATTTCTTTAAATAATCCCGTTTCCGGTTTATGTTTTATAGCGCTGATCAAAAACCTTATGTTCATTGATCTAAATCTACGCACTGTATCTAATGATATTAATTATATTGATGCTACACGAGACAGTATGACTCAATATATATATATATATACAAAAAAATTTTTTTGTAATGATCAAAAGTTTATGGGTGAATTATTATCATAATTATCATAAAACGATCTGCCGAATCCGAAAAAAATCGACGGGCTAAGCCTGAAATATAGTTATAACCAATTTTTCATTCTTGAGAATCACTATTGTTCGTACCCAATTGCCAGGGCGGAATTGTTTGACGACCTGAAGTAATTCCAGGAATTGACGATATAGATTGAACGATGGGAGAAGTTGCACTAGAAGTAACAGTTGGAGATGACGACGATGGTAATATATCGGTAGAAAGAGATCGTCTATTTGCAAGAAGAGATTTTAAAGATTTGAGTTCTTGTTGTAAATCATTTAGGGATTGAGATTGAGACTCTTTTGTCTTTTCAAGTAGCTGAAATGATAAAACTAAGGTTAAATAGTTAAAGTAATGGGTAAATAGATAAGATATATAATGAAAGTATACTTTTGGAATCAAATCACGTATTTTGTCTATATCTTCTTTTAAATTTCTAAGTTCAGTCTCTTTTTTTATTTCATGATCCTTTAAATTTTTCAACATTTCATCCAATTTTTCTAACGCTTCCCTAACTTTAAAAGATTGCTCTTCAATGCTTTTTTTAACAAGTTGGATATCATGTTTAGCAGTGTCTAATGTTTCAGAAGCAGTTGTGAATTGATCAGTAAGAAGTTGCTTGTCACGCTCAAGGTCGTCAGCAGTTGGTAACCTCAAGAGAGGAGAAATAAATTTCTGAGAAAGAAGCGAAACAATTAGCAAAGAAATGAATTAAGAGTATAAAAAATAAATAAAAAAATAAATACACAAACCTTAGCGACAGCAATGATCGCATAGCCCATACCACCAACGAGAACAGCAGCAATGAAATAATCTCTCCAGTCCATTCTTGGAACCGGAGGCGGCTGTATCATCACCGAAGTGGAGTTAGGCTGATTATTTTGTGGCAGAGCAACATCAGATACTTTGGTAGAGATCTCAACATCCTTGGCTTTTCTCAATGCCTCTTCGATTTCCTCGGAAGTTAAGCCTTTAGATTCTAAAAAAGCTACACGCTTTTTTAGAGGTGAACTTTGGACGGCTGGATCCTTTAGAAAATTTACAGCAGAAGTTATTAATCCTTGCCGAAGTGTCGACATATGTCTGTTCAATGATCAAAACTCATACAATAAAGTTTGTAGTAACGTTTTCTTTAATAAGGTAATAATTTATTAATCGTTGTAAGTTAAATCAGCTGTAAAACTTTTGTTTATCAATTGTCTATTGATAATCACCGATAATCACATGGGAGCTACTGTATGATAATCACCGATAATCACATGGGGTGCAGATATGACGCGTTATCATTGTCATACGAGGGGATGGCTAAAACCAGGTTCATCACAATTTTTTTTTTGATTTTTGATACTTGGATTAAAAACAGGAAGAGTGGTTTATATATAGCAAAATCGCTTTCCGACTCTTTTACTTAGTGATCCAAGACCGGTTTAGATCAGTGTTTGACCAATGGCCTAAGTCATACTTTTTTTTCGATATGACCTCGGTCATATAATCATATGGCTTGGTCATAGGTCATATAGGTTATGCTAAATGCTATTAAAAAAAATGGGCTTACCATGATTCTTACTATATTAAAAGGCCATAAAGTCATATCAGTTTTCGTTCATAAAGATCATATAGGTCATCAGCCAACGACCCCCCCCCCCCATAACGAGATAATAATCCTGATGCCCTGAATAATTTTAAATTGTATTATGAATCCTTAACACGTACATACTTCGCGTTTGTAAGAAGTTTATAACCCAATGTCTTGTTTTAAATACAGTACCATGCAAGGTACCCTGATTTGATAGGCACTAACATAACATAAATACAGTATTTTGCATGGGGTAAAAATGATTCTAGTTATGTTAAATTGGTATTTGTTTTATGATGCTGCAGAGTTGTTAATAATTTCGGCAAATATAAAAGACTAATTTCAAAATACTAAATGCTGCAATAGGTTTTATTTATAATATAATAGTATAATATGAGATAACATCACGTTGGTACAGTGATAATTTTTTTGATCAGAGAATGCTCCCTTAATTCGTATAGTGCAACATAATATAACATGATAAGTATGGATGACGTATGCATCGTGCAAAATAACAAGCATGAATGACAAAATAAAAAGAAAGTGATTTATAACACAAATAGTGTAATACTCATGATCAATAGTTGCCGTGCTATAACAGAAATTTATATTGGGTATGTTCAATAATGCAATGGCCAAAAATCAATAGGAACGATTCTAATCATTTAACTTATCCCTGTATTTTTCATGTAAAAGTTTTAGTTATTATCCGAATAATAGTGAATTATAGTCATTTGGCTAATAATCGAACAGGAATTGATAAGTTCTACTGTGGGTATCTGACAGTGCCTATTTCTAGTAAATAAAAGATGAATCTACTAATATTCCATTTAGAGCAATAGAATAGGATCTTAAGGTGCAGTTGGAAAACGTCTAAATTGACGTACTTTATAACCATTAAACAAAAATATCACGGTATAACCTGAATTCCAACAGATTTAGCAGTGGCAATAATACTTTTACAAATGCCCTTTAACTCGAGATCTTTCATATTTTCTTGTTGTTGTTTAAGTAGTGCAATTTCATAAATATGTTTCAAACTAACTTTTCCAACAATTTCTGTGCCAGGTTTACTTGCACCTTTTTCAACTCTGGCTGCTCGCTTCAAAAACCACGTTGTAGGTGGTAACTTTGTTACGAACGTGAACGTACGATCTGGCTTTATTGTTATGATTGTTGGAATTGGTGTATCTTGCTCGTAATTTTTAGTACGTTCATTAAATTGTTTGCAAAAGTCTATGGCTTTTACGCCACGTTGACCTAAAGCAGGTCCTATTGGAGGTGAAGGTGTTGCTTTAGCTGCTGGAACCATACATTTTATTTGAATATTTTTAGCTGTTTTTGCAACTACTTTTGCCATTTTACTTATTTTTTTTGGTTGGGCCCGGTTTAAATACTGATCCCGATAACGATAGAAAAAAAAAGATCCACCAATAGTATCATTAGTTACAATTTTATATTTCGATAATGCAGTAATGCACGCAGTAATCAGTAATGCGAATAGATCATATCTAGTCGGTTAAAAAAAAAGATAATAATAATAAAAAATAATAATGGATTTTCAAATGTATAATGATGCCGAAAGGCAACAAATTCAGAAAATAATCGAACAGAAGCAGGTACGAAGATTTAATTTTAAGCTTGACTGTCATTTTTATTCAATAATTTCCTTCCGACGAATTCCACCTCAAAATATTTATAAAGATGCGTGACTTTTTGAAATTTTACACCAATTTGGTCGAACGATGCTTTAACGATTGTATTAATGACTTTACTTCGAAGGCTTTAACTTCAAAAGAGGTAAAGTAATTAGTTTTACAATTTCAAATTTGTTTTTCGTTTTGATTTAGCTCGTTACTTTTGAAATCTGTCATTCACAAAATTAACTTTTTGAATCCTTTCTAATGAACAAATTCATTACAGGAAACATGTATTGGCCGTTGTACCGACAAATTCTTAAAACATAATGAACGGGTAGGGCAACGATTTGGTGAATTAAATCAACAACTAATGCAACAACAGCAGCAGGCCCAACAATCTCAACCTCAACAAAGTAGTGGTAGATGGTTTTAAGCTCTTTAATAATAATTTCTTTACACGCGCACTTTACTTTGCAAGAAAAAGTTTACGTTGGATGGTTGGAAGGCTTGTCTACGTACGCTAAGGGCTAGGGCGCGTTCTTTAGAACGAACTAATAAATTTGTAAAATGCTTTGATTTAATATAATGATAACGTTAATTTTTCTTCCCATTTTTGCTTAACATTAATTCTGAGCGAAGCAGAGGATTTGATTATCACATATAGGTAAATATTATAGGTAGTATGCTAGAAAAATCACCTTTTGAAAGCAAGTATCAAATGGTGATTTCCCTAGCAGACTACCAATATAATAACGCATTGATCGATCCGGATCAGAGTACAAAAAGTATTTAGAAATAAATTTTGTGATATTGAATGCTTAATTCAAAAAATATTAATAAATTAATAATGGGCATATATTACAATATATTTTTTATAAAATATGTTATTTAAAACATGTTTTATTTAATTAAGTAATAAAATTGATACTTATTTTAACTCACTTTTTTTGATAATGTCACACCCACCTTTTTTTAATATTATGAATTAATAGACTTTAAAAATTATTAATAAGCATTATATATTGGATCAATAAAATATGGGGGGTGTTAATAAAAACCAAGCAAATCATTTTTAGTAAATTTTTTTAAACTTTAGATTAAAATATCTTAATGACTATTAAACCAATCTTGATAAAAGATTTTTTATTTTAATTCTATAATTATATAGAATTAAAATAAAAACATTTTTATCAAGATTGGTTTAATAGTCATTAAGATATTTTAATCTAAAGTTTAAAAAATTTACTTAGAAACAATTTGGTGTTTATTGACTCCCCCCATATATAGTTTATTAGTATTACTAAGCTATTTTTTGGTTTATTAACTAATTCTGATTAATATAGATTATTTTTTTAAATTAAAGATATCTAATTAAACTTAATATACAAAAGAACTTTAATTATTAATCAAAGTTTTATTAATAAATAGATGTTAATAAAAAAGAAATAAATTATTTTTAGTAAAATTTTTTTAATTTTTTAAATTTAGCTAATGTTGATAAAAAAATTTTTATTTTAATTTTAGGATTATCTAGAATTAAAATAAAAAAATTTTATTGAATTTAATATAATAGTTATAAAATATTTAAGCTCAAAGTTAAGAAAACTTTTGATTAGAAAAACTTTGATTCTTTTTTAACTGACTTATTTTCAAATAATTATCAAAACATATAAAGTAGACAGGGGTAATTTGACGAATAGGGGTAATTTGACGAATTGAGAATAATTGGCAATATATCGTGATCCTGTGATCGGATCCGAACAATTTTTATACCATTCGAATCCTCTCTTTGAGAGAATTCGAATGATAAAAAAATTGTTTGGATCTGATCACGGGATCACGATATATTGCCAATTATTCTCAATTCGTCAAATTACCCTAATTATATTATATACGTGCGTTAAATTACATCGTGACATATAAGCATCAAATTTGGTACACGAACGGTTTTGTATAACAAATACATTGAGAATGTTATTACAACATCTATGCACTAATAAATACCCGGAAAAATTTCAGAATCACGTTATTTTGAACTTTGTCGCTTCGCTTTTTAACTCGTTAAACATATCAAACTTTTCATTTTTTTAACTTTTTATTCACCTATTATGTAATAAATTAAATAAATATGGGAGTATCTTATATTGAAAGAGGTGAGGCAATCCGTGCTGCACTTAAAAAAATAGATGATTGCCCTGTTGGTTCCAAGCCCCCA
>QKWP01000613.1:96800-116297 GCA_003550325.1 Gigaspora rosea
AAAAAAAAAAGTACTATTTTGAATTACTATTCTAAAACCTTTTATTGTATATATTTAGGCTATGAATATAATTTATAAAATAACGTTTATAGATACAAAAAGTTGTAATAGTGGTAGTGTTTAGGGTTTTTGGGTATGCGTAATAATGTATTGCGAAGCTAATTTAAAGTATTTTTTGTAAAATAATATATTTATCGTGTAATAAATAATATAGATATATATTTCGTGAAATTTAAATTAAAACAGTAATTATTAAACTGTATTAAATGTACTGTAAAAGCGTCTTTAGAGAGTATTAAAAGTTCGTAATAAACTTTATCCGGGTATAGCCGGTAATCTATCCGAGGTGTGATCGACATTTTTCCGGTGTATTTTAACAACCAATCAAAACGAACTTCTGCAATGCTCTTTGGCTTATTAAAATATACCTATAAGAAGCAAATCACCCTAGAGTAATACTATTAATATAAAATAGTTTATACTCTGGAGCCACTATTATATCAACTGTAAAGTGGTTTATATACTAGAATAACTATTATATAAATATAAAATCCTATACTATAAATATAAAAAAAAATAAACTAATGTGAAGTTATACAAAACTGATTATGCAAAGTATTTTTCATTTATATACTAATTAGAAAATAGTTTTATTGTGTTTGTATAATTTTATAACACTTAGGGCGCCTACTTTTATCACCTGATTTCAGTTTATTAGTAGCCCTTACCCCCTCCCTCTAGATATGAAAATTATCATATGTTATATATAATTTTCAAAATTTTTATAAAAAAATTATACAAAATTGTACAATAATACTATGCCTAACTAAGCAAAATATTGATATACTTAATTTATTTCATATATTAAAATTAATTTATTTCATACTTTAATATGCCATTAAATTATAATAGTCAAATATACCAGTGCTAATGCAATTAGTTTCCTACTTACTCAATATCATATAGAGTTAAGATTGTTATTTGATTAGTTACAGGTATATATTTTTTACTCTGTATGATGTCAAATAGAAGAAACAACTTTTGGACTTGTATTGTATATTATTCTAGTTATACTGTAACTAGAAACGTGGTTTAAGTGCAACTTATAATATTAATAATTGGAAGATGTAATGTTTTTATAATCAATAAAAAGTGAACAAAATTAAGCACATAAATTTTTTTAATTACAAACCAAGCAATTTAATTGAATTTGTATATTTAAAATTTAGATTTACTCTGAATTATACATCAGATTATACTTTGGGTTATACTTTAGAGTAGTCACTAGTCGAAATATCAAAATTCGGCACTACAAGGTTCGTATACAAATTGGCATTAAAAGAGAGAAATCGATTAACATTCGGCTATAACCGAATGTTTAAAAAGCAAATTTGGTATAATATCCGTTTGTTTACTGATTTTTATAAATAAAAATCGGCAAAAATCGGCAAAAATAAAAAAAATCGGCAGCAGAATCTTATTGTTTTTATAAATTATATAAATCGTATAATTTCGGCTATTTTAACAATTCGTATAAGTTTCATCAAATAAAACATATAATTCGCATATATCAAAGAAATTTTTAAATAAGATGGATATTGATATGATTTTATCGATATGAACTTGAATAGGACCCCGAAATATACATAGATAGGTCAGGTTAATTATAGGGTTACTAAAAAAAGAAAGATCTGCAGAAAAAACTTTAAAAATAAGCAAAAAAATTACTATAAATAGAAAAGATCAGTATAAAAAACCTCAAAAATAAGCAAACTCATACCTGACCTATCTATGTATAATTCGGGGTCCTACTTGAATGATTGCAATCGATTGTAAACAATATAAGGCAATGTAAATTAAAAAATCGGTAAAAATAGTTTAAAAATCGCATTATTAATTACTAAATTTAGATTAAATATATTAAATATTAAATTTACGATTTAAAGAAATTACAGCTAAATATTCTCGAGAATTTTGTCTATCTAATATTTTATACTTGAATGGTATAAATCGACTAAAAATGTTATGTACGGAATAATGCATTCATGACGAATCGAATAAAATTGAGTGTCCCAAAGTTCGACATTACATGTTTCGGCATCATCATTGCTGCTAAAATGAAATCGAGTTGCCGCTGAACTTACAGGCTTATACCATTTGATGTATGCCAATTTGTGTTCAATAAACCCATTCGGCAGATTTACTGAATGACTAATGAAATATTGGACTTGTCTGGGATACAAATCAATACTTCCATCTTGATTCACAAACCGGGCCAAAACAAACGAACTTTTTACATGCCGAGAAGACATGTCAGAACCAAATATTTCTGATCCTATTTTGCATTTTCCATATTGGTCTGCCCGGTTAAGAACAATAATTGAGTCATCAAGATTGTCAGCAAAAGGTTTTCTAAAACTCAAATTTTCATAAGTCGCAGTATAATATTCTACTAGCAAGTCCAATAAATCGGCAGGAATTATTAACTTTTGCCATTGAGGTGGTAATAACTTGCCAGGAAATTGTTCTGAACCAGTAATAACCGATTCTTGAATATTATACATATTAAATAAAAACCTACGCATTTCATTAGAAGAAAACTGATTTGCATCCGAAAGTGACCCTACTTCTGATCGATTTGGCAACAATTCCAGTCCTTCCACTTCAGATGCAGCTATTAAGCTAACAATGCGACTATCATTCATTAGTCTTCGCATTAATTTAGGTTCTATTTTTCGATTGCTATTTAGCAAGGACCCTAATATTCCATTCATCCTTTCGAATGAAAAACTCCAAAAGGAATATAGTGGACCATAATCCTGTGCACATTCACATAAATGTAGCGAAAGATGTAGATTAGGAGTAATTTTTTTGGGCCCATATTTTCTTTCTATAAGTTTTATCAAATTGATCAACCTTTCGTGAGCTTCATTCATTAGGTCGTGCTAGTAGGGCGAAAACAGGAGTTCTAGGACAGAATTCTGGTAATGTATCCAGAAGAGGCTCCAAGCCTCTCTACAAACTTTTCTAGATATATTTAATCATATATCGAATTCAAGCTCCAAATTACGCCAGAGCCAGATCCTGTTAACTTACTCTTCTTACTTCTAAATTTGGGCTTCCAACATTAAGGAGTACATAGTCTTTGTTAACGCTCTGGCTATGTTTTTAATTCTAAATAAGATAACAAAAAAATTATGCTATATTGCTTGCCTTTGAAATGAGCAGAGAGCACCAAGGACCGAATTGTCCGAGTGTGCTTCTCTGCAGGCCCATTCAAGCCTAATATGCATACTATTTTCTCTGTTATCCTAGAATTAATTCAAAAAGCGATTTATTACTATCTAGCAAAGGACAAAAAATACTAAGTCTCACCTCGCAGAGGTGAGATTTAGCTATTAGGAGTGAGACTTATCCGATCAGAGGTGAGATTTAGTTATTAGAGATGAGACTTATCTGATCAGAGGTGAGACTTATCTGATTAGAAATGAGACTTATCCGATCAGAGGGGAGACTTATCCAAGGGAGACTTATCTAAGGTGAGACTTATTATACATATCTCAAAGTCTCATTGCCACGTCTCACCCATTAGCAATCAATAAAATCTAGCTTCTGAGATTTATCACGCAATTTATTATAATATTGAATAACATAATAGCCTCTGATATGCTCTGCACACCGACCACAATCTGTAGCTGTAGATTTACCACAATCAGTACAAGGATAGCACTTTTTACTTTTCCAATGATGCTGGCATCCTTCTGGACGAATACAAGCTTTACCACAAATCTTACCAGAGTTATGAAGATAATCACAAATATAAGGATAGTGCTTTTTACTTTTCCAATGATGCTGGCTTTCTTCTGAACAAATATAAGCTTTACTATAAATCTTACCAGAGTTATGAAGATAATCACAAGTATAAAGATTCTTTATTTACTATAAAATAAAAATTTTTAATGATAGTAGAAAATAATTAATTAAAGAAAAAAGTTTGTAAAGAAATTATATAAAAATTTTCTTTTACAATGAGCACACAAAATCAATTAATCGAAGCCAAGCCCACATACAAAGAAGTCGAACAAGCTTTAATTAATGTAATCAAAGCAGGCCTTTATTATAGAAAACCAAAAGACGGCAAGTTCATGCAAAACTATAAAGAAAGAATTAGAAAATTACGCCAGGCGGAAGACCCAGAAGAATATATATAAATTTGGCCATGACAATATTTCCTAATGAAGAAAAATATTATAAAATCAAAGATGACTACAAAGAATTTTATGGCCGGGATCCAAAGATTCTTAATTCCATAATGGAATTATATAAGTTATATTACAAATTAGCTAAAGACCATTTCGTCAAAGAATCCCAGATCGATCAAGAAACAGAAGATTTTCTTAATTTATAAAAGACGAGGAACACCAACTTGAAGCATTCCACGAACATCTTTCATATTATAAAATTTTTAAATCGTAAGTACCCACTGAGGTAATTCTACATCTTTTACAACTTGGAGCTTCTCTCTGACAAAAGACCGCTTTGGCCCATTGCCCTCATCATCATCTAGCTAATACAAGATTGGCTGATTTTTTTGTACCAAAGCTTCACAGATAAAATAAATCTGAGGAGACCAATTATAGTCAGTCGCTCTTTTAGGGCCCATTTCCAATTCACCAGGTTCAAGTAAATATCTAACCAAAGTATTATAATCTAATTTAGACTCATTAAATCCCATAGGCCCATTGCGTAATTTAGAAGATGTTGAAATAATTTGGTTCATTTTTATGGCTTTTGCCGGGGCCATGCCAATTAATCTAGTTACTGGATTATTAAGGTTATCAATAATTATAAAAAGATTTTTAGCCCAAGCTCTTGATCTCTTAGATATAGGTAACAATAAATTAGAAGCATCCTGTAATCGAAACAATTTTTTAGCTAAAGTACGATTAAATCTTTTGACAATACCTTGGCTTCTATAAGACGTGCCAACCTTAATTTTAACATTATTTTTTTCTATTATTTCTTTACAATCTGATTTAAATTCTGAGCCAGAATCTACCATTAATAATTTTGGCCAAATAAGAGGGCACTTAGAATTATTATAAACTTTCTTAAAGGCCTTGGCCACAGAATAAGCTGACCTATCAGCTAAAGGAACCGCCCACTTAAATCGTGAAGCTATATCTACTATACATAAACAATATTTATAAATTATATTATTAATTCGGTCATGGGGCATATAAAGAATATCAGCTTGATGGTATTCATTAGGAATCTGTATACTATTAAATAAGGCTCTAGGAATAAATCTTGGATGGGGTTTATGAATCTGATATAAAGCCTGTTTTTCAAGCCAATTACATACCTCATCTATAGAAAAATCATATCCGGCTTTTAAAGAAGCTTCATACAATTTTTTTATAGTTCTTTGATAGCCATTAGATTGATAATAAATCTTATGCAAAGCAATAGATATATCTAGTTTTCGACCTTCTCCAGAATCTATATGAATAATAGGAATAGACAACATTTTTGAGCCGGCTTGCTTGCAATAAAAAAATGGGGGAAAAAATCGAGCAATTTAAAGATGCCTTATTAGCTATACAAGATTGAGTCTACAAATTACAACAGGATCTTGCCTCAAAAGAGGATTATATTAATTATCTTGAAAAAGAAATCATTTTTCGTAATGAAGACCTAGACCCATTGAAATTAGAAATTTCTAATCTTAAAGAACAGTTAGAAAAAACAATCCAAGATTCTATAAATCAAGGGAATTACATAGATTATTTAAAAAAATGGTTAGCAATTTTCCAGGATGAAATAGACAAGCTTAATGAAAAAACACTTGTTTTATATAAAAATTCTAATGAAACTATAGAAATAGCGCAACCACCAGGATCCTCCTGAACATTATCTCTTCCTGAAAATCAAGCCACAATCCAAAATAATAGAATTCGACGAGAGATTGATAACATTAGACAATATTTTCAGAGTCCACCTACAACAGCACCTACAATAAATGGCATTGAAGATTATCATAATATAATTTCTGATGCTGGAAATAGGTTTGAGAGATTGGTGCTACAAATATATCCACAAGCAAATGCTCGAGCAATTAATGCCAAAAATCGAGTAGCAAATTTGCAGACCTAGATAATAAATTTGCAAACCCAGTTAGCTGATTCACAGACCCAGTTAGCCGATTCACAAACCCAGTTAGCCACGCTTCAAAATGACTACGATCTTCTTTATCAAGCTTATAAAGCCCACAAACTTAATTATCACTTATTAAAAGCAACTTGTATAGAAAAAAATAAGCATATATCAGAGCTACTTCAAGAAAATTTGTATCACGCCTTTTAAATAGACAATTTCAAATTCACGCTTAGAAGAACAACCAGCAACTACAAGATTGTAAGACGGATAGGGCAATTACTACACATCTCTTAAATCTTACAACAAATCGATATAACAAGTGGAAAAATAGATGCAGGACTATATAAAATTGGGCCAGAAATTTAGAACAATTAATTAATAATTTAAATCAACAAATTTTTGCGCTACAGAATAACCCACCAAATATACAACGAATAGGAATGGCTGGATACCCACCCCCAAATTTTAATGGCTACCCCGATGAGGATCCAGAAGAATTTATTGATTCTTTTCGCTCATATCTTGTGGCCGTAGGAATTAACGTATTAGCTAGACATGCTCATAGAGTTCAAGTGCATGGACTTTTTGAAACATGTCTCAAAGGTGATGCTAATGATTGGTATGAAAGATCTCTTCGAAGAAAGAATTGGGAATTAAAAAATTTATTAGATAATACTGGCCAAGTCAATTTAGGTGCGACTCAGGGACGAACGGCGGTACAACTTGGTGCAAATTTAAGACATGGTGCCATGGGCCAGGCCGGAAATATTGTTATTCCAGCTCATACAGTATTTGATGAAGCTGGTCTTTTGCCGATGGGCACCCAACAGATCGATTACCCAATGCACCAAATGCTAATGCCAGACAAACTATAGTAGCAGATGGAATCCGACTTGGCCAGGCAATATACTGGCTTAAAACTAACTATCCCACAGTTACTGCGAAAAAACAGCGAATGCTCTTTGGTTCAACGGTCCAAGGCAGTGATTCTGTAGGTCGATTCTATTCTAAGTTACGTAAACTTGCTAGGTTAGCAGGTATTGATGACCAGCAAATTTGATTACAATTTATTTGTGGCATCTCTCCAGATAATCAATTAGAAATTAGACGTATTGGCATTAACAAACTCGTATCAGAATTGCTTTCAGAACTCGAAGAAATTGAAAGATATAAAACAGAGCAATTATCCAGAGCTTATTTATATTCGGGTCCAGCATCATCAAATAAATCTCATGGAAAAGACAATTATTCAAGCAATATGGGTATAACCAAAACTGAAATCGAAAACTTGATAAAATCTATGATGCCATCTATACAATCGCAATCGATTTCTTCACAACTAACACAACCTATTTCTTCTCAATTATCTCAATCCTATAGGCCACAACCTCCAGGAACCTCTCAAATTATACAAGATACAAATAAGGGTAAATTTTTACAATGGCTTCTTGGGGAGATATCAGAATTTGTTTCTGTTCCCAAGCCTGATTTACCCCCAAAACCGGTAATAAAGAACATTGAAGTTACAGATAATTATCCTATAGAGGATATACGTAGACAATTAGAAGACCTTCAAATTAATCAGACTAAAATGGAAAAAGCTATAAAAAAGAATTCTAGCAAGCCTAAATCTTCTCGTCGCAAAACTAAATCAAAATCAAAATCTAAGACCAAAAAAAAGAAATCATCCAAGCATGTTAACGCCCATATAATTTCAGATGAATCATCTTCAGACTCTAGCGACAGCGAAAATAGTACAACATCTAGTAAAAATGAACTTGAAACCAATACTTTGGTGCATTCATGGAATGAATCAGGATCTGATTTCTCTGGGACTAGTGAGTCTAGTAATTCAGAAAGCGATTCAGAAGAATATGAAGTCAATGCCATAAAAAAAAAAAAACTTATTCTGATACCAAGAGATCAAAGAAGCGCAAAAGTGCTAGGCCAAAAACTTCTAGCAAAAAATCTAGTAACGCCTCTTCTGATAAAAAGGGCAGTAAAGATACTAGGCCACTTAAAATTCCTACAGATAATATTAGCCTAAATGCATTTTTTGCTATTTTACGATCAATGGTTGATTCATTTACCCGTACACAACCTAAAGAAGTTTCTATTAATGGTTATAATATGATTAATGCTGAATTCATTGCACTAAAAGATCCCGTTCTAAATCATTTTACTTCAAATTTTTCAGACAAGGAACATGAAAAGTTCTGGCATAAAATTACTATGGTATTTTCTTATATCTTGCAACCAATATCAAATCTAATTCGAATAGCTTCCCAGCAAACAAATATACTACCCCAAACAGCCCCAGAAGGATCGCAATCAGAAGCAGAAATTTCATGGCCCAACCCTATAGAAATTAATTTTATTCATAAAATTATTCCCAATGATGTCGCTACTATATGTTGCAAGATTAGCTCGCCATTAAAAAAGACCATACAAGTGCCTTCCGCCATGATAGATAGTGGGGCAAATTGCTCAGTTATCTCAAAAGGCCTTATAAAACTATTGGGAGCAGAAGTAGATAAAAATAAGAAACCATCAGTTAAATGGCGTAATACTTCTTTAGAGTCTTCAGGCATATCTTATAACATTTTGGTTACGGTTGGTCAGGGAGAAAATAGTTGTACAATCTCTGAAGACTTTCCAGTCATGGATGATAATAAACCCTGGATATTATTGGGTACACCTTGGCTAGATCGAGCTGGATGGGTGCCTATTGTCAAGCGTGAATTCAAGTTAATGCATAAAGGTAAGGTAATTACTGTACCTCTTTCAGTTTATAAGTCCCACTCTTTTCTCATAAATTTGAAAAGAGAAAATTTGGTTAACATATCAATTCTGCCTGAGCCGGCCTCAACTTGTGTCGGGGAAGGTGGGTCAGAAAAAAAAAATATATGAGTTATGAGGAACTTGAAAAAATGTTATTTGATACTCTTAATGCTAAAGAAGTTCTCAATGAGGTATGTAAAAAGTTTTTATCATTTTATGATGAGCTGGATCTTTTACTTAGCTAGTATATGCAGATATTTGGCTATATTTTTTTTATTATGAATAGCTTCTTTTTCATAAAATGCATTTAGATCCCTACCTTCTTGTGATAAATCATGAGCCGGCTCAGGCAGAATTAGTTTGCTAGCCAAATTTTCCCCACCTTCTCGTGATAAATCACTCAAAGGCAGAATTGATTTGTTATCTAAATTTTCTCTTTTTGAATCCCCGCCTTCTCGTGATAAATCACTCAAAGCCAGATATATTGGTAATCTGGATTGGCAATCCAGATTTCTTTTTCGAGCTTGCGAGAAAAAATTGGTTGATCACAGGCAACCCTATTTTTTTCCTCGCCTCTCCAGATTTGATAAATACGTTTTTGTGATATGCTATATTTTTCTTTTAGTTCATTTAAAACTTTAGACCTTGGTCTATCATTACGGCATTGCATGATAAAATCATAATCAGCCAGTGATAAAAAAGGAGCATCACATCTTATGCGTTGCCTAAGCATGATAGTATTTTTTTTTATATCTAATATATTATTTCAAAATAATTTATTAAATAGAATGTATATATTATATTGGATATACCGGATATATTGGATATACAGAAAAAAAATTTAGAAAAAACTAGATAAATAGGATATATATATTATACTGGATATACTGGATATACCAAATATACCAATTATACAGGAAAAAATTTCGGATGAACCGGATAAATAAAATATATAGGAGGTTCCAGATAAATATTTCATATATTTTTTAAAGTCTACATAGTTGGCATTTTCGAAGATTACAACAAATCTTGATTTTATTTTTTATTCTGTCTGTCAGTTCTATCCAAGTTTTTAAAGTTATGGGATTTGGTCTAGACTCTACGTCTTCCGGGAACGGCGCATGCAATGAAGTGGTTGTAAAGCTATCTGTCGAGAAAACCGTTAACTTTTCTAGATCTTGCTGTTCAAGTTTTCGTATGGAAGCTCTTTCTGCTAAATCTCGCCTTCTCGTAATAAATCATTCGAAGGCAGAAAATAAGTGAACCCCTTTATTGATTACTAGATTTCTTTTTTTCGAGCTTGCGAGCTAGCTTCTCGTGATAAATCTGTTTTTTTCGCAAGCTTAAAAAACATTTATTTCTGAATTCTCTTTTTTCGAATGAAATGAGAAAAAAGAAAAATATTTTTTTTCGAATATTTTTTTTTCTGAATAATCTTTTTTTGAATAAAATAAAAAAAAAAGGAGCTTGCGAAAAATTTATTTAAAGCAAAGTTTTTAAAATACAAAATATTTTGGGGTGTTGGATTAATAGACATATAAAAAAATATTTTCAGATTTGTTGATCTATTTATTTATAAATTATTTAGTATGAGCCAAAAATGGTGTCTGCAGGATAATAATATTTTTTTTTTCCAAATCACAGGAAGGCAAGTTCGAATCTGAATCTAAATCTGATAGTTTTTTGCCAAACTAAGACCGGTTTGCTCTTCTATATAATTCTTTATCCAGTTTATAGTCTCTTCTAATGTTTTTACTATCTTTTTTAGCTTTTGACACTGGGAATAATATTCACCTAGTCTTGCTTGGTGCTTATGTATCTTATGTGCCATTTTTAGTAGTATAAATAGATATTAAATATATTTTAAAAAAACTAATTGCCGAGGTGGGACACCATGTCACCAGGGCACAGTATGTGGCGCAGTATCCATATTGGGTAGAGTCTGGACACGGTTCCAAGCTCATCAAATTGGATCAGTATTTAGTTAAATTTTTTGAATAAAAAAATATTTGAGCTTATATAATTCTCAAGGAATGTTTCAAGTTGGTATATGGCCTGCGATATATATATATACCGTATTACTAGTCTAGTTTATGCCCCACCTTTTCACGATTCTCGCTCGAAGCCAGAAAGTAGATAATCTTAGTTTGTTGCTATATATTGGTTTACTATTTATCTATTTTCGAGCTTGCGAGAAAATGGGCTATATGGAACGTACATTTGTTTTGGTACTTCTCTGGGAGCTTGGCTCTGATAGCTCTTTTTTCAGCTTCTTCATTAGATATACTATCCTTGACCATATTCTTATAAAGTTTATTACGCCAATGAAAATATAGCAAAGAGGTAATTCTATCTGATAGGATCCAACGCTTAGTATCTATTGGGCATAGGGCCTTCTTTTCGGATTCGACTAAAGATAATATATGATCCTTTGACCGGATGCCTATATTTTTGGCATGGAATACTTTTTTACCGAATAGACAGTCTCGATAAACTTGGGTCATTGGATCAAAGACCTCAGTATTGTCTACTGGATCCTCTAGTAGAGTTCCACCTAAAGATGGGAAATATATATTGGTAGCCATTTCATTTATACCCTTTTTGCTTACTTCTTTATGCTTAGACTTTGTAGAATTATCTGCTAAGACATAGTGGTATGACTTGGCCCTGATATAATGAGATTCTGTAATCACATTGCCTGGAGTTTCATCTTTGAAAAGCCCAATAGTCTTAGAATCATTAAGGTCAAAAAGGTCCGGTCGCTCTGCCATGTCTTTATAAATATCCTTAGTCTCAGCTTGAAACATATATGAGTCTGTATCCTTATATCCGAGTTGGGCATTATTACCATATCTCTCTTTTACATATCTATACCAAAAGCGGTACATGTGAAGCTTGCTAAGGCCCAAGACTGATGTTCCAACAATAATAGGCTTGTTGAGAGTTACAGTGGCCTTTCCCATATGTGCTCCTACAAGTGTATTTCCCAACTATCTGGCATATTTAAAAGAGGGTTTACGGATCTGCTTAATAAATTTCTTTTCGTCTTGCTCATTATTCATAGCCATGAGCTTGACATCTTGGTATTTGTGAACATTTTTCATAGTTTTGCCATATACTGAATTATTCATGAGCTTAAAGAAATCTTTCTCAAAAGCATTCTTAGTGCCTTGTCGCTTTTCCGTATTAAAGGCTATATAAGGGGCAAGCCAGTTAGTTTGATCAAATGATAGGATTTCTGTAACCTCATCAACTATCATACCCAATTTTACGTAATATTGGAGTTCTTGGTAATGGATAACATAATCTTTTCGTGAAACAAGATAGGGAACTAATTTTTTTGTTGCTAAAAACTGTCCTCCATCCAAGTTATCTACAAGCTCTGAGGTATAGGGACACGACATATCTTTACTTACAGCCATATTCTCTACAGCTGGGGGTAAATCACTCAAATAGTCATAGGTCTTTAAAGGGAAGTGCGCCTTAATCTTTGGATAATGTCCTCATGAAGAATTTGCTTCGGTATTAAGAATCTTTTCAAAATATTTTTTTTGCTCATTTGGATTATCTTCAAGATATTTACGGCTTACCTCCCATTGATAATTTCTGATAGGCAGATACTGACTCATGGCCCAGCCATAAAGATTGTTTGCATCAACATAGCTTATCCAGGTTGTAGGCTTAGATGTGTNTTGAAATAGTGCTTACAGGCTATGGCTATTCCTCCACATTTAGCCTTTTCTATAAAATCATGCATAGCCATATCTGTAAAGAGTTCGATTTTAACTCCTATCATTTTAAGCATGCTAAAGTTGGTGCAGAGACATAATGGCTAGGATCAAGCTCATAATATTGCATACATGTTTTTCGAAATTGGGTCCAAATATCTGCCAGGCTAAGTACATCAATCTTAAGATAGAGATCATAATACTCTCCTAGAGTCTTACAACCAAAAGTTTTTCATACTTTTTGGGCATGTTGATAGTTATTTTGTGAAATTTTGCCTTTAAGTGTACTATGAAACTCATGAAAAGGAGGAAGCTCTGTTTCTTTAAATCTATCTTGTGAATCGATATAGTAATAAGGATAAACTCTTTTACGACTTGCTAATGAAATTTGATCTTGAGAATAGTCTTTAAAGTGCCAGCTTGTAATAGGGTGGTTGGTACCCAAATTTTTCGTAAGATTTGCCAAGCTATTATTCATAAATTGCATGCTATCTAAATATTTTAGCTGACCTACCTTCATAGACTTGTATCGCTCAAATGTTTCGGCTATGACTCTGATTTGGTGAGTATTAACAGATTGCCCGACAGATTCACAGACTAAATGAGAGTCATAGCCCCAGAAATTATGAAAGACAACTGGAATAGGAGTTTTCCATGCTTCAATCTGGAGTTTGAGGTTACAGGTATTGTGGGCAGGTTCCCGAAACTTACCTGTTATATGACAGTGGTCCCAGACCTTATCATCTATAGCTAATTTTTCTTTATATATCTACAGGTATCTGTTTCAGCAAATTTTTTCTTGTCTTCTTCGGTGATGATTCGGACATGCTTAATAGCTAAGACTTCATTAATTTCGACCAACTCCTTATCGATTCTTCGGACAAATTCTTGTGTAGCATTTTTTTCCCGATATAGGAAAGGCCCCCATACATCTCTAGTATCAATCCAATGAACTAGATAACAAAAGCTATTGGCTTTTTGCTCAGCAAGTTTTCGCATTTGTCCTCCATATTCTTCATTGCATTTCTTGTTATCTGGCTCGAAGTCAGCTATAATTAGGCCTCTGCACGGGCCTGGGCTACCCATGGGTACTCGTGGGTAGGATCACAAAGGGCCGGGCTAGGGTATTTAGGGTATTGAATTCCAAGCCCTAGGGTAAGGGTAAGGGCTTGAAACATGGACCCTTACACAGACGGGTAGGGTGAGGGTAGTACTGCGGGTACCCATTATACATATTTCATATGAATATCAGCTCATATAATTGGCTAATGTATGTTAATGTCGATCCATACCTGATACCTAAGAAGTACATGAGATAAAGAATGTATGTGATTTGATGTTGATTGAGCTCTGATCTCGATCCATGCTTTGTTGATTACGATTGATTTTTGGTCAAGGTTGTAGCACGTGGCGTATAACCCTTAACCAGTGCTATTCTTCTTTTCTATCTGTTGACCCTTATCAACATGCAGAGTATAAAAAACATTATTCTAAACATTTCAAATCAGGTATTCAAGTTCACGAATATTTAATATTTAGTTCTCATTAGCCGCGTTAATTTGGCATTGCATGTAAAGAGCATTTATTAATCTAAGTATTTTAAATAAACTGATAAGTATTCAACTTCATATATATTTACTAGTTAATTTTATTTTATTCGTATCAAAGCATCTATTACTTTATTAAGCCCGTGGGTACTCACGGGCTTTGAGAGCCGGGCTAGGGCATCGAGTTCTAAGCTCTAGGGTAAGGGTAGGGGCTTGGAAGGCAAGCCCTTACACAAATGGGTAGGACTAGGGTATTTCTATTACCCGGTCCTACCCGGCCCATGTGGAGGCCTAGCTATAATTACACATGGGGCATTAATCATCCGGGTGTAATTTTTAAACTTTTCAAAATCATTAACACCTTTGATAGGTAATTTGACTTCTTGAGTTGCTTCCCTCAAACCGAAACAGTGCTCTCGATGATGATCTAAAGCCTTTATTGTAGAAAAACTTTGAGTGCATTTTCTACAAATATATCTTTTACCATGATGAGCAGTATCTCTAAAAACTAGCACATTTATATTCTTAATCCAAAGAAAATGGTTTTTTTGCCCGTACTTGTTATCCTCGGATTTGGTAATATCTATAAGAGCTAAAAGGTCAATAATATGGCATCTTTTATAGTTTTTGCTAGCTATTACTGCTTTAGGGGTTCTTGTTTTTTCTTTCCATTCCCAGACATTGATAGAGATATCCAGATTCATTTCTTCAATCTTGTTAAATATACGGGAACAAACTGGAGTAGGCATAGAAATTCCATCGAGCTTAACTTTATCTAAATAGGGCTTGTATTTTGTAGCTTGAAAGATTCGTTCAAGATGATCCGTATATCCATCCTAATAAGCAAAGTATGCTCCTAATGCCCCTTGAAGACATTTTTCAGATAATGTATTGGTTTCTGGATCGAATAAACCTTTATTATCTGGATTAATAGTGCACTTTGTATTGGCGAGCTTTTTAGGAGTAGGAATATAGGAATCTCCATTAGTTCGACGGTAGGTATAGGATTCAATAAATATATTTTCTATTCTAAGAAGAATTTTACCGGACTCCTCTTTTAAGTGATTCTCAATTTGTATATTAATTTCTCCTACAAATTGAATTAAATATGGGTCTATATCATTTTCTGAAAGAAGAATATGTTGTTTTCTTCTATGATATGAATGGGTCTGACTAAGTTCATAATTTGCTTTGTCCATAGCATCACCTTCTCCTTTATATTTATATTTTGCATATGTGCTTTCTATAACTAATGATGTTTTTATTTGATCCTTTTTGTAGAGCTCTTCTTTGAGTATATTGGTAATTGCTTTGCGTATTAAGGCCATGAGTTGGAGCATATATGGAGCGTCAGCATATGCTGTTTGATTGTCTTGCTGTTTATTAAAAGCATATGCTGGATTATTGTCTGCTGGAATTTTTCCTTCCCATACAGACATATTTTTGAGACTTTTATGTGGTCTGGCTAGGTCATAACTTTTTTCCACAAATACTATATCATTCTCTTGGACTTTATTCTGCTTAGAGAATATTTCTTCTTTATAGGCTTGGGTTGCTGGGCCTGGGCCGGCTTCTTGAACTTGGGCCCCCTCTTGAACTTTGTTCTGTGAGAGAGAGGCTTGAATTGCCGAGTTTGAACCAAATTTAGAAATGAGAGGTAGCCCCTGTTTGGATACTTGGGTTCGGGCAAATGGTATATTGTATTGATTTTTTTTGCTTTTATAATGCTTGCGAAGTTTTTCTGGTCTTGTAAAAGTATATCCACAACAAGCACATGTACGATTTTTTTTATCACTTCTAGGCATAATATTATTAAGTCTCATCTGTTAATATATTGGGTAAATTTTTGTTTAAATAAAAATATTTACTCCTGTCTTTTCATGATAAAATTATTCAAAATAGGATATATCTTTTTCGAGTGCTCAGAAGCTAGATCCCCGCCTTCTCGTGATAAATCACTCGAAGCCGAAAAGTAGATAAACTCTAAACTGATTACTATATTTTGTTTTTTGAGCTTGCGAAAAAAACAGGTGAGACGTGGCAATGAGACTTTGAGATATGTATAATAAGTCTCACCTTAGATAAGTCTCCCCTCGGATAAGTCTCCCCTCTGATCGGATAAGTCTCATCTCTAATCAGATAAGTCTCACCTTTGATCGGATAAGTCTCACCTCTAATAGCTAAATCTCACCTCTGATCAGATAAGTCTCACTCCTAATAGCTAAATCCCACCTCTGCGAGGTGAGACTTAGTATTTTTTGTCCTTTGCTAGATAGTAATGAATCGCTTTTTGAATTAATTCTAGGATAACATAGAAAATAGTATGCATATTAGGCTTGAATGGGCCCGCAGAGAAGTACACTCAGACACTTCGGTTCTCAGTGCTTTCTGCTCATTTCAAAAGCAAGCAATATAGTATAATTTTTTTGTTATCTTATTTAGAATTAAAAACATAGCCAGTTCGTTAACAAAGACTATGTACTCCTTAATGTTAGAAGCCCAAATTTAGAAGTAAGGAGAGTAAGTTAACAGGATCTGGCTCTGGCATAATTTGGAGCTTGAATTCGATATATGATTAAATATATCTAGAAAAGTTTGTAGAGAGGCTTGGAGCCTCTTCTGGATACATTACCAGAATTCTGTCCTAGAACTCCCGTTTTCGCTTTACTGCGCTCCATTATTCTGAATACTAAGATCTGGCAAATTTTTACAAATTGTGTTAAAATTTGCCGATCATCATTCGAAAGGTGTTCCCAGAGAACAACAGTAGCATAAATATAAAAAAATTTCGCCACTGATCAGCTGTAAAATTCGAAAATCCATCCCCACTGCTTACATTTCCTGGAATCCAGCCGATATCTGATGAACTTGGATTCTATTCACCTTGGATTGAATTTGTGTAAGCATATTTTGGGTCAATATGCCTTCGTCGATCCATATTCGCTTAACAATCCACTTAGCAATGCCCAAAAAAGACAATGCATAGGATCAATGATAACATGACAAATAGAATTAAAATAATTTAGACGAAGTAATTCTGACTATCGAACTTTATTGTCTTTAACAAAACGCTTTCTTTCAGCATCAGAACTAAAAATATCTCCATTCAAGAGCTTTTTCCTAATGTACTGCTAAATCTTTTTGAATGAACCATTCATCCATATTTTGCATACCGCCGAAATTAAAATGTCTGTTAACGTAATTAGCACTTTTCTCGCAACGATGACATGATATTAATGCCGATATATGCCCACATAACTTTCGAGCAGCTGGAATATCGCATGAAATTAGTATCAAAGCAGCACGAATTGTTCTTCCTTCTGAAAACTCATTGTTGAATTTAGTGCCACACCATGCCAAAGGGACTCTAATTCGTCAACAACTGGTGAAAGATAATGGTTTATTTTATGCAAACTCACTTTATCCAGCCCAGGTAATATGCCTAAAACTAACATATTTACACACTTAAATCGAATACCATGTGGCAGATTCGCAATGAATGCATATAATACACTAGTACTATGCGATACACCATCGAATGGTTGAAACCAATCAAGGTTTACTATCAATCCCAAATGTGAATCCGCCTTTTCATTACAGAAAAATAGCGCTGAATCTTCGCCGAATGGTTCATCTTTAAAGGTTTTCCAAATTTTACCATCATAAATATCGCATAAAATATCATCGAAGCTTGAACGATTTACCCAATGCCGAAGACTATTCTCAAAACCTGGATGCTGGTACATGTTATCCAATTGGTGTCTAATTGGGCTGTAAGGAAAAATCAATTCTGGTCGATTTACGATCTTTCTATCTAACAACTTAGATTGCGTTGATAAATTGGTACCGCAAATCTTGTTTTTTCTAATTTTCGAATTAGGAAATTCTATATGAGTACAACACATAATCGACACCTGGTTATTATGCTTAAACTTTATCACTTTTTCCTCCTTGTATAGTTTATGCCATTTAGGACATGACACAAAACTAATAAATTCGTCAGACAATCCAAGTGCTTTGTTGACTTTATACTTGGATGTAGGAAAGTTGTTAAATTTAATACCACCAACTACAATTAGTACTAACTTCATAAACTTTAGAAGCGCTTCAATTGCACCTTCCGATATATTATACTGTATTTTGAAGTTCATGATCCATAAAAGTATTCATGTAAATCGATTGTCATTATGTACATTTTTGGGTTCTCGTGGCATTTCAAAATCGGGCCCGAATAGTCTTCGAAAACATTATCGCTATCGTCAGAACTTTCATCAGATTTAGTGCTAGTTTCAGAAAAGTTGTCATCTTCGGTATACACATCGAGTATTTCATTAAACTCATCTTCAGCTGCCAAATTTGAACCAAACTCTTCACCTGCTGAATGTTCATAATCACCATTAAAAGACATAACTCTATTTAACGCCAGATTTCTGACTCTGGGCTTAAAAATATATTCGTTCACATCAGACACTGGAGTGTCAGTAACTTCTTCAATTTCTTCAATTTCTTTCATTAAATCTTGTGAAGAACTTGGACCACCCATTTCTTCTTGTTCTTGTGACGATAATGCCGAACTTTGTCTTTTTGGTGGTTGTTGTATCCTACTTTCATGAGCAACTTTCGTTCTATAATCGACAAGCGATCCATTGCACTTATCGCAATTACTTATCCCTTAGATTGTAGTAGAACACAGGCAAATTTGCCTGCGTTTTTGCACTTTTTTAGCTCTGATTTACTTTTTTAAAATACTAAAATAATTAAATAAAACTTTGTACAATTATATTTGAAAATAAGGATTACTTTTTTGCAAAATTAGTTTTTATATTATAAGAAAATAAATTATAGTTACATATAAGCTGAAAATAGATAATTTTAAGAAAAAATTTTTTTAAAAAATTTTATTACAATTTTTCTGCGATCTTATTTAGTTTTAGTTTTAGAACTATAGTTCTTAAGACAATATTGTAGTTTATATAAAGGATGACAACTTTCATTATTGCAACTTTAATGATTTACTTGTAAAAATTAAGACTTGTATTAGAAGTAAAGATTTTTTTTATAGACGGGAACATATAAAATTTGAAAAAATCTAAAGAAAAATTTTAATAGTAAAAATGCCAATACAAGAACTTTAAACATTTATTATATTAAAGTTTTCTAATGATTTTAAAAAAATTTTATAACAAAGTTACTAAAACAAAACTTAAAGAATATTTTTTACTTAGAAAAGATATGGCTAAAATCAATATTTAAAATTTTATTAAAAATTTTAAAATACGCAG
>QKWP01000613.1:121383-150414 GCA_003550325.1 Gigaspora rosea
AAAAAAAAAATAAAAATAAAAATAAAAAAAAAATTAAATAAAAATTAAATAAAAACAAAAAAAAATTAAAAAATTAAATAAAATTAATGAAATAATAATAATAAAAAAAAAGATAAAATTAATAACGAATTAATAATAAAAAAAACAAAAAAGTGAAAAACAACGGGCAAATTAGCGTATACACTAGAGCTCAAGTGCCGTCACTATATACATACATACATACGTGTATATGTACGTCATTAATCATGCTCAATTTATTAATCGGGTATGTGTGAGAATTTTTTTAACAATACCCGATAATAATTGCTCCTGCATTAAGCGATAGAAGTTTATACACCCAAAATAGTTTCAGATCATACCGTTTTACCATTTTAGAGTTTCAGGTTTTTTTCAAAGTTTCGGGTTTTTTACATAGTTTCAGAATTTTGTAAATTAGTTTCGAATATATAAAACTAGTTTTGGATTCAGTTTTTGGGCCAAAAGAGTTTCAGGCAGCATCATTACATAGAAGCAGAAAAAAGCAAAGCGGCGGAAAAAAGCATAGAAGCAGAAAAAACAAAGCGGCAGAAAAAAACAAAGCGGCGAAAAAAAACAAAGCGGCAGAAAAAAGCATAGTGGCAGAAAAAAGCAAAGTGACAGATAAAGGCACAGAAACTGATAAAGGTACAGAAACCGATAAAGGCACAAAAACCGATAAAAGCACAGAAACCGATAAAGGGAAAGCAACAGAAAAAGGGAAAGCAACAAAAAAAGGAAAAGCAACAGAAAAAGAGAAAGCAACGAAAAAAGGAAAAGCAACGGAAAAAGGAAAAGAACTAGAAAAAAGAAAAGAACCGAAAAATGCCCCTGTGGAAAGACCAGTGAAAAGAAGCCGATTTTATAGTGGCGACTATGATAAACAAGTTTTGTACTCAAGAAAATGAGAGTACAGAACTGGCGAAAGTGCAAGTATGAGCGAGATTTGTGGCGCACTTAAATACACTGCGGAATATACAAGCGAAGATTCGGATGATGAGTCTGTGGCATCTGTGGAAGAAGCACCTAAGGAATAATTTTTTTTGAAAATCGTTTTTTTTAGTTTTTTGTTTTTTAATATATTTTATAATGATTTATGTAATAGTATCTTTTAACCCGATTTCTAACGATTTTTATCGATTTTATGTTTAAATAAACTATTTTTTATAACTATTTTAACGATTTAAAACAAATATATTGTATTACTTTTAACGAATTTTTACGAAATTTTTTGATCGATTTTTATCAATTTTGATGTTTAAATAAACGACTGTTATGGCTATTTTTAATGATTTAAAACGAATGTACTATACTACTTTTAACGATTTATTTACGAATAGTTACGAAAATTCTATTTTGATTTTTTATCGATTTTGATGTTTAAATAATCAAATGTTATAGCTATTTTAATGATTTAAAACGAATGTACTGTGCTACTTTAACGATTTATTTACGAATGGTCACGAAAATTCTATTTCGATTCCAATTTACGATTTCATACCGATTTTTAGAGTGGCGAATAATTGCTGAGTGGCAGCGATTGCTGCCAAACGGCAATCATTCGACTTATAATAAAGGCAATAAAAATCGTTGTACATTCGGCTTGAAAACCTATAACATTCGTCATAACGAGTGGCAATATTTCGACTAGTGAGTGTTGTGTTGTCCATTTTTGATATTTGAGTCAAATTTGGCAGACCGGACATTTTCGGACATTGTTTGATATCTGAGTCCGAATTTTGTCCGCGTGAACATATTGTTACTCAGATGATGTCCGAGTAATATATCTCAGACTCGGACACTCAGACACAGACATTTTCGGACATGTCCGAGTTTGTAATATGAATTTAATTTCAATTTATTTACTATCGATTTCTGACAATTATGATTTTAATCAATATATAGCGATATATTAATAATCAATATATGGGGGCGAGTCAGTAAAAAAAGTGACAAATTTTTTCTAAGTAAAATTTTCTTGACTTTAAGTTTAAATATCTTAACAACTATTTTAATAAATTTAATAAATTATTTTTTATTTTAATTTTATATAATTTTAAGATTAAAATAAAAAAATTTTTAGCAAATTTGATTAAATATTTGTCAAGATAGTTTAGTTTAAAAATTAAAAAAATTTTACTAAAAATGATTTGTCCCTTTTCTACTGACTCACCCCTATATAGCTAATATTAATATAACCAATATTGAACAAATTAAAAACTTCACAAAATTACAAATTATTTATTAAATTTTTCATAGCAACCCTAATTACCTACTGCTCAAACTGTTGGCTACAATTATTATGCTATACTTTTGTCCTTCACTAACCGAACATTGAAATTCCACATTTTCATGTTTCAGTAAAATATAAGCTTTCAAAAAAAAAACTACTAGCAAAAAGAAGCCACAAAATATAAAAGACAAAACTAGAAGCTTGTACTTATCTTGTATACTAGTTCTAATTCTCATGGGTCCAAATCTCCAATGCTGATTCCAATTTAATTTCCTGAAGTCAAGTACAAGACTACAAAAAAAAATATTAGTAAAAAGAAGCCACAAACATGAAAAGACAAAACTAGAAGCTGATACTTATCTTATATACCAGCTCTAGTTTTCACAGGTTCAAATCTCCAATCCCAATTCCAATTTACCTTCCTAAAGTCAAGTACAAGACTACAAAAAAAAACTATTAGTAAAAAGAAGAAGCCACAAAACACAAAAAGACAAAACTAAAAGCTAGTACTTATCTTATATACCAATTCTAGTTTTCATGGGGCCAAATCTCCAATCTCAGTTTTAATTCATCTTCCTGGCGAAGCTCAAGACTACAAAAATAAAGAAACCATTAGTAAAAAAAAAAAGCCACAAAACACGAAAAGACAAACAAGCTGGTAGTTATCTTATACTGTATACCAGTTCTAGTTCTCTCGGGTCCAATCTCCAATCCCAGTTTCAATTCATTCTAGCGAAGTACAAGCCTACAAAAAAAAAAAGAAACCATTAGTAAAAAGAAAAAACCAAACAGCAAGAAAGACAAAACAAGAAGCTGGTACTTACATACTAATTCTAGTTTTTTCAGATCCAAAGCTTCAATTTACCTTTTTCTTAGTGAAAAAAAAAAAGATATTTAAATTTAACAAAAAAAAAAAAGTAATCAATATATATCATTTTTTTGTTATATCGATATTTATTTTTAACTGTTAAAAAATTTCATGATGTATGTAATACATAGTAATATGTACCAAGGTGCTTTAATTTATATCTGATATTAATGTTATACGTAAATATGATTGGTTGTTTTATAGATTTGTCTGGCGGGCAAACTTGGTTGTCCGAGTCTGAGTCTAGTTTGAGTCTGAGTTCATCTGAGTCCAGTCCAAATGACAACACTGCTTTAGAGTATGCCTCAACTTATATATTTGGCCACTATTTGGCTTATAATAGATTAATACTTTAGTGTTTAATTATAGAGTTTGCTCTGAAGTAATATACTCTTATTCTGGTAGAGTATGCTCCATACTACTCTGGAGTACTCTATTAAGAGAAGTGCAGTAAATCGGGTTTACATAGACCATACCTCTCTGCGTGATAAAGCTATTAACCAATTAAAATTTATCTTATAAAAAATGCAACAAAAGCAGTTAATTGGTCTTGTAGTAATTATCAGCTAACTTTGAGTAAGGTTTGTACAAAATAGTAATACTAAGGTTCCGAAGTTCAGTTCAGTTCAATAGAGGTTCAGGTTCAATGAACCTGAACCTGAACCTGCTCTAAAAGTTCAATACTGAACTGAACCTGAACTTAAAAATATTGAACATAAACCTGAACCTGAACTTAAAAAAAGTTCAGTTCAGGTTCAGTTCAAGGTTCATAAACATGTTCAGGTTCATAATATATGCACATGTTTACCTAAATCACAAAGTTAGAATCAATTAGTAAAATTTAGAAAATCATAGAAATTTGTATAATTTTATTAAGTGATAATCTGTGAAAGATCGGCACTATTACCATATTGGAACAATAGTAAATTTTGGGGATAAGTACAATATAAACTTTTAATATAAAGCTAAAATCTGTAGCTGCTCCAATGATAAGTAATTTTTTTATTAAGTTAATAGCTCAAGTAGATTAATTGAAAGTCGTAGAGCTTACTGAGACGCATCTAATGGTGGTTAGATCATTCAAATCGCCCAGTATATGCTAAGATATCGCTAAAAAACGATTGGCCGACTATATAAAATTTTATGTAAACAAACTAGAAATTTTATATAGTCGGCCAGTCGTTTTTTATTGATATCTCAGTGTACACTGGGCCGATTTGAATGATCTAACCACTATTAGATGCGTCTTAGTGAGCTCTACAATTTTCAATTAATTGACTTAAGCTATTAACTTAATAAAAAAATTACTTATTATTGGAACAGCTTCAGATTTCAGTATATAATAAAAGATCATAGTAATTTGCCCCAAATTCTAATATAAAAATAGTGCCGATCTTTCACGGATTATCAATTAATAAAATTATACAAATTTCTATGATTCTCTAAATTTTACTAATTGATCATAACTTCTTGATCTAAGTAAACTTGTTTAGCACCAAAAAATACATCATATCGGTATATTTTATTTTATTTTCCTTAAAATTTGCGTCAAAGATGCTTAATTTTGAATTTTTGATGAAAATTTCCAAAATTAAGCATCTTTTCTTCAAATTTTAAGAAAAGTAAAATAAAATATGCCGATTTGATGTATTTTTTGGTGCTTAACAAGTTTACTTAGTGCAAGAAGTTATGATCAATTAGTAAAATTTAGAGAATCATAGAAATTTGTATAATTTTATTAATAAAATTATACAAATTTCTATGATTCTCTAAATTTTACTAATTGATCATAACTTATTGCACTAAGTAAACTTGTTAAGCACCAAAAAATACATCAAATCGGCATATTTTATTTTACTTTTCTTGAAATTGGAAGAAAGGATACTTAATTTTGGAAAATTTCATCAAAAATTCAATAAGCATCTTTGACGCAAATTTTAAGGAGAACAAAATAAAATATACCGATATGATGTATTTTTTGGTGCTAAACATGTTTACTTAGGTCAAGAAGTTATGATCAATTAGTAAAATTTAGAGATCATAGAAATTTGTATAATTTTATTAATAAAATTATACAAATTTCTATGATTCTCTAAATTTTACTAATTGATCATAACTTCTTGACCTAAGTAAACATGTTTAGCACCAAAAAATACATCATATCGGTATATATTATTTTGTTCTCCTTAAAATTTGCGTCAAAGATGCTTAATTTTGAATTTTTGATGAAATTTTCCAAAATTAAGCATCATTTCTTCAAATTTTAAGAAAAGTAAAATAAAATATGCCGATTTGATGTATTTTTTGGTGCTTAACAAGTTTACTTAGTGCAATAAGTTATGATCAATTAGTAAAATTTAGAGAATCATAGAAATTTGTATAATTTTATTAATAAAATTATACAAATTTCTATGATTCTCTAAATTTTACTAACTGATTTATACTTCTCACTCTAAGTAAACTTGTTCAGTATCAAAAAATACATAAATTTTTATTCAGACTCAAACTAGTTTGCAAAATTTGAACTAGCCTGACCAAACTTATGATTGAGTTTTAATAATAAAATTTAGAGTTTGAGTCTGGTCTGGACCAGATCAATCCCAGACCCAAACATAGAATTACTAGTTCATATGAACACCAGACTGAACCTGAACATGTTCATGAACTTATGAACTGAACCTGAACTGAACCTGAACCAGCTCTAAAAGTTCAATACTGAACCTGAACCTGAACATGTTTTAAAAAATGTTCAGGTTAAGGTTCAATACTGAACCTGAACCTGAACTTGACCTAAGTTCAGTTCAGGTTCATAGGAACACTAAGTAATACAAATCAAAAATTGAATTAATTAATTAGTTGTAAAATTGACAACTAATCGATTCCAATTTTGTAGGCCAACTTAATCGATTAATTGATTAGTTGATTAATCGATTAATCGATTAATTGATTAGTCGATTAATTGATTAATTGATTAGTCGATTATGATTAATTGATTAGTTAATTAATTGATTAGTCGATTAATTGATTAATTGATTAGCGATTAATCGATTAATTGATTAGTTGGTTATCAATTATACAAATACGCAATTTTTTCTTTTTGAAACTCTTCCTGTATTCAACTTCTATCTCACATGGAATTTTTTTTTTAAGTTTATTTATTTTAGGGCTCGCAACTATATTAGGTTAACAGTTATAGTAAAATCGATTCTAAGTTTCATTTTCTCTTTTTGACCTCTGATTCTCGCCTATAATTTTGAAATGTTTTGTAATAAGAAAGAGAATATCGTTATAGTTATCATATATTGCATAGGTTCTGGGAATTTGGAATTTTTAGTATAATACTAAAATGCAAATCTGTGTTGACTAAAATTACTTTAGTTTATTAATAACAAATTTTTATCTTAGTTTTCAAACTTCATTTGAGGATATCCCTATTATGCCTGATTAATTTAAATGTTTAACTCTATTTTCGGACCATACTAGCCTGTAGAATTTGAAAGTAGCTTGAAATTAAAAATAAACTAGTGAATTGACCTGTCTAAAAAATCTTTACCCAGGTCACCCGACGGGTGGACCATGTGCCACTCGGGTGGAAACGGGTTAGTCCAAAAAAAGGCGCCACCCGGGTCACCCGACAGGTGACTCAATGGGTGACCCGTCGGGCATCTGGGTCAATTAAAAAAATTTCTGGTGGTTAATATGACTAGTGATTTTACCTGGGTGGATGTAACCTATAGTTGGTAGTAAAATTAATTTTACAAATTAATACAGTTACGGCATTGCCGTATTTTTTGCCGTAATTGCTGTGAGCCGTAAAGCTGTAATGCTGTAATGCAAAAATACTATCTGCTATAATACCGTTTATTAAAATTCTGTACTGGCACTTCCCCAAGAGTATCGGCTACTACATATCAGTCGGGAAGAAAATGTGAACTGTCCTGCATGCCCTGGAGAAATACAAACCCTATTACACTTCGCTTTGGAGTGTAGAATCAGTAAGATAATATGATCTGAAGCTTACAAACTCCTGGCTATTTCAAATGAGAACGGACCTCCAAAATCATGAGATGAAATTTTTTCTGCTACAAATGTTAAAGCGCCTGTCAAACGTAAAGCAGCTATATGACTGCATATCACCTGTCTATATGAGATCTGGTGCTGGTATACCCAGGTCAAGTAGGAACAGAAATAGATACCAGAAGCGATATTACCTGCTATAGTTCAGATGAGAATTAGCAAGAAGTTAAAGGTTCTAAAGGTCTTACAAAAAGAGGGACATAATAGTCTGAAGAAAGTAACGAAATATCTTTCTCTGAACTCGTCTAGATAGGTTTTAGGGCAAGTAGAAAGAACTTGGCCCCAGAATAAAGATGTAAATAGGCCGATAGGTTTACTTTTGTTATAGTATGATTTTGTATTAGTTGTCAGTAAGTAAATTATTAATAAAGTACGCCTACATGGCATCCTCTACAGAGGTTAATAAAAAAAAAATTTTGTACTGCATTATGGTTTCCTTTAAATAATACTATTAAATATTTTTTTGAATTTGATTCTGTCAACTTTATAGATTTTGTATATGTAATGACTATGAATAAAGGGGTTTGTAGGTTTAGGTTTTATTTTGACTTAAACGTCGTGATTTATTTTTTTTGGCCAATTAGGCCAGTCTATAAGTCATTGTTTGAGAACGTCTTTAGCGAGCTAATTGATCGGAATTGACATAATTGTTAACAGCATTTATGGCTTATATATGCATACATACTTACATGGTTAAAATTTATTATGACTATTGTATTCTGCTACAGAATACACTTTAAATAACTTTTATGTTACCGATTAATTAATGTAAATTTTTTTTTTTTTTAATCTTAAGACCCAGCGCTCTTCTCTGTAACCCTCCTTTTGAGCAACCTCCACTTAAACCCAACTCTGATAAACCAACCGGTTTGCCTTACGCCGCCCAGAAGACCTCTGTCGTTGGAGCTTTGGCCACTCAGAGATGTTACTGTGATGAAGGCTTCATCCGGCTTGCCTTTCGCCGCCCAAATGTGGGTCCGCACCACATTATTTAACTTCCTGCAGGACCGGCCGAGCCACCTCAGTCCTGTTTCCTGTGGGTACGTATACGTTACATGGAAACGCCACCATCAAGTTCGTGCCTTATTGGACCGACCTTACATCTTGTATGACTTCAGTTATTCCTAATCGGGTTCTGACTATCAAATTCAATTTACCGCCAGGCAGTATTGAACCGGCAATCTTTGATTGGGGACCTGGAAGCATAACCGCTATGCTATCGACCCGCAGGTCATAAATTAATGTAAATGAAATTATTGTATTGCAAATAATAACATATTTATCAGTTTCTGATTTGGAGTAACTTAATTACTTAATTATAACATTATAATATTATACTGTAGTTACGGTATCGCATTATTGCAACATGGCATTGCGGCATTGTGGCATTATAGAATATTACGTGAGTTTTCTTAGAAATTTGGTTTAATTTGCACATTTGATATAAATTTGTATTTTGTATCGGGTCTCTGCTCATGGGTGACCCATAGGTTGACTCACAGGTTACCTGTAGGTCAACCCACGGGTCACCTGCGGGTTGACCCACCCGTTCTCACCCGGGCTATAACAACTTAACCCGGGTTACCCACCCACCCACAGGTGACCCAGGTGACACCCACCCAGGTCAAAACACTAAAATAAACTATATTATCGTAATTTTTGGTAATGACTAGTTCTGTATGTGCTCTTAAAATATTACTGTGGTTTTAGTGACTAATCAATTGGTTGATTAATCGACTAATCGATTAATCAATTAATTGATTAATTGACAAATCAATTAATCGATTAATCGATTGAACGATTGGACGATTAATTGATTAATTGACTAATTGATTAATTGATTGGTCGATTAATCGATTAATCGACTAATCAATTGGTCAACTAATTGATTAGTTGAATAAAAAGTGATTATTCGATTAATTGGGTAAGATGATCCACCAACTAATCGATTAGAAAATTTTTATCGATTTGTATCACTAATGTAAAGCTGAAAAGGTGTTAAAACAAGAAAAGTGCAAGAAAAAAAAGAAAGATATGGAACATGCAAAGGCAGTAAAGCAATATATTAAAAATTTGAAACTGTTTGAAAAAGGTAAAATAGTGAAAATGTAAAATTACCTATCGCATTTATTAGTGCATCAATTTAGGTCGATCTTCTGATAATCTTGATCTTCAAAAGAGTTAGCATATTTGAATAAAACTCTTATTTTTTTTGTATTAAAAAAAATTTTTTTAAATTTAGATATCTTAACCAATTCTTTATAAGTTAATATTGGGGCATAGTTAATTGCATCAAACTGGGTATACTTACCTTATATAATAAAATACAAAAATAATATTTTTTTTAAAAAACTTGGTATGATTAGTGATACTACCAAAATTAATTTTTGAAAAAGGCCTATTTTATTTTGTCTTCATTAGAAAAAATTAAAATTTTTTATAAGAAAAAGCAAATAAAATTTATATAGATATGTTCTTTATAATTTCATCTATTCAAAAAAAGTATCAAATAATTTTATCTTTCAAGTAAAATAGGTCAAAAACAATTTCGTCTTCAAATTTTAATTTCGGGTTTTAGAACCCGAAATAATTTCGTCCTCATGTATAGTGTTTTATGCTAACTAAAGCTGCTAGTAAACTAAACTGTAATGGTGCACTAATTTTCACCAATCACCAATCACCAATTAGCATTAGTGAAACTGGTGAAACTGGTGAAATTGGTGATACTGGTGAAACTAGTAAAACTGGTGATATTGGTGAAACTGTAATGTGATACAAATCAAATATGAAAATTACTTATAGGCGAAATGTAGTATGCATATATATAAACCTTTTTTCGTACTAAGTTAATAACTTGTATCAATTAATTGAAAGTTGTAGAGCTTATTGAAATGCATCTAATGGTAGTTAGATCATCCAAATCGGCCTAATGGATAGTTAGTGATGTGAATGGCTAGAGCCGAGCTGCAAGCTGAACGGCTAAGCCAAGCCGATCATCGGCTCGACTATGGGTCTACTAATAAGGTATCGGCTCCAAAAATGGCTTGGCTAAAGACCTTGAAGCTGATCATCACTCGGCTATGGGCCTACTAATAAAGTATCGGCTCCAAAAATGGTTGTCTATTAGCCAATAGTAAATCATCTAGTATCGTGACTTACGCTTTTATAAAAAGTTTCCTTGAATGCTAATAATGTATAATGACCAATTGCATTTTAATTCGTGACTTTCTTTATAAATTAAAAAATTTTTTATTTTTATTATTTTTTATTAATACATGGAAAGTTCTTAAATTAATTAAAATGTATTAAATAAATCAGTTTAATGACGCCCCATTTGATCTAATTTCGATAATAATTCACACACTATTGTATCTAGGCAGTTTGCTAAAAATCTATCAGCATTTTTGAATTTTGTTGTATAATAAGCTTTTACTGTATTTAAGGTCATTCGCATACCCTCAACCAACTCACTAAAAATCTTCTATTAATTTTGAAGTCATTTGCATACTATCAACTGGTTTTGCTGAAATTTATCAGCAATTTAAATTGCTGACAACTAAGCCAACCATGGCTTTGGAACTTTAACCATGGCTTTGGAGCAAAGCCACTTCAAGCTAGATTACCGACTTGAGAAAATCATATTAATCCGGCTTGATTGTTAGCCAATCCATCTTTATATAGCTCGATAGTAGATTAATCATAAAATTTACACAAACAATAGTAAAAAATTAAATTTTTTATAGAAAAAAAAAAAAAAAGGAAAAATCTTACAGTTATAGCCTCAAAAAATGAATAATAGATTTTGCATAGCCCATTGTTAGTAAATGAATGATGGTCTAGGAAAATACGGTCTCGGAATTTGAGAATTCTTCGACTGATAATTAGTTTTATCATTTTTAATTTATTAATTATTTTGATGATCAGAGAATCCTCAAATTCTCAGATTATTTTGATGATCGGAGAATCCTCAAATTCTCAGATTGACATTTTACTAGACCACTGCTCGATATAAAAAAAGCTCAAAACATACCTGCCCTATTTATATTCGATTTAAAAATTAACTCAAACTTCTCTAAAAACATATATCGTGATGGATACTGATGACCTTTTTGAAACTATTCCCTATAACAGTACGGCTGATGGTGTCGATACTACAAGCGATAGTGCAAATATTATGCCTGACATTCCTACTGTTTCAAAAGCACCTAGCACTAAACTTCCCTCTCCCGTTAGACCCTATTTTACAAAAAAATTATTGATAATAAATCAGTAATTTGTAGTATATGTAAGAGTGAATTTGGCATAACTACAGCTACTGGTAACTTACGTAAACATCTCGACTCTCGACATCCAGGCTGGGAAACAAACAAATCGATGCCAATTCAACAAAGTCTTATGTTTATGCCTGAATCTACAATTTCAAAACAGATCCTCTCAATGGCTCAAAGAACTAAATTTAATATGTTAGTAGCCGAATGGATTATATCAGATACTCTACCTTTTTCCATTGTTTCAAGCCAATCATTTGCTACTTTGATCCGATATCTCAATATTAGTATAGACTTGCCTTCGCGTGATATTATTAAGTCTATCGTTCTAAAAGCCTTTGCCGTAATGAAAAAGGACATTCAATCGCTTTTTGAACAAATTTCTAGTAAAATTTCTATTACATTAGATATTTGGACCTCTTGTGCTAATGTGTCTTTTATTTGTATTATGGCATATTGGATAGATAGTAACTGGAATCTCAAAAAATCTTACTTGATATTTGTATGCTTTCTCATCCACATACGGGTGAAGAAATTAATGCTAAATTGTGCTCTGTTTTTGCAGCTTTTAACATTACCAACAAGATTCTTTGTGCTACTACCGATGGAGGTGCTAATATAATTTTAGCAATGCGATTATTAAAGGATAATTTGATTTTAAAAAATTATAATTTTTACTTTCAATCTCGTCGCTGCTTGGCTCATATCTTAAACCTTATTGTTACAACCGGTTTTTCGCCTATTAAACCATCGATTGAAAAAGTGCGTAATTTTGTTAACGTTATCTCATCATCGTCATCCATAACTCAGGATTTTAAAGAACTCGGACAGTCAGTTGGTGAAGGAGAAGCAACTCGTAAAATTCCACAGGATGTTTCGACCCGCTGGAATAGTACCTATCTTATGCTTTCAACCTATATAACTATGCCTACAACGATTTCAGCTACAATTAGACACAATAAAAATCTTGATAAATTTAAACTTACCCCACAAGAAGAAATCAATCTTCAAGCCACCGTGCAGTTTCTTAAGCCATTTTATGAAACCACTAATGTTCTTTCCAGTAGCACATATACGACCTTAGGTATTTCAATTCTGCTAATCGACGATATTGTCGATAATATTTCATCGTGCATTCTAAATCCAGAAGGTCCAGAATTTCTCAAAACAGCTGCAACTCAGATGTTTGAAAAAATTCAAAAATATGCTGATGAAATTTATAACAAAATAGCATTTATAGCTGCCATCCTTGACCCTCGAATTAAACTAGAATTAATGCCGCTGACATGATTACTGAAGCAAATCGTACCATTTTTAATAATATTTTAAGAGCATAATATGCTACCCTTATTTTAAATAACCCCTCTGCCTCTCGTACCTCCTCTACCTCCTCTATCTCCCTTACATCCTCTACTTCTTTTACCTCCTCTGCCTCCTCTATCTCCCCTACCTCTCCTACAAATTTAAAAGCGCCATTAAACTTAATATATACAGAGCAAATTGCTCAAAAAAAACGAAAATCAACCAATTCCACCAATAAGATAGATGAACTTACCCAATATTTAAGTGAGGCTATTTTGCCTATGAACGTCGATCCATTGAGCTAGTGGAAGCTTAATTGTACCCGCTTTCCGTATTTGTCTCAAATGGCCAGGGATTATTTAGCCATTCAATCTACATCCGTACCCTCCGAACAAGTATTTTCCAAAGCGGATGATACAGTTCGAGCCAGACATGCTCGCCTATCTGAAAAGAGTCTACAGGCTCTTATATGTATTAATACTTGGTTAAAACATGGGATTAAGTTTCGTAAAGAATAACTACAAATAGTAAATAAATATATATACAAATTTATTGTTCAAATTTGTAATACAAATTATTTGATTCTATGTTTTCTATTGTTGAAATATAAATATAATTTTTGTTAAATAAAGATTCCTTAAATTCATTACTAATGCGTGACAGTAAATAAATTGAAAACTTATCCTGTATATTAAATTTTTATTGTTAGTATAAATCATATTTTAAAGAACTAAGACATTGTTGAATTACTTACTTCGTATAAGATTATTCTGAAAAAAGAAGTGTGTTTGAGTGATTTATAAGAAGTTGTTTGTTAACTACCTTTTCGCTTAAAGTTAAACCATTCACAGTGAATCCTAGCTTAAGCCATTTTATACTATTTTATACATCTAAATCTAAAAAATTCATTCGCATTAACATTAAAAAACTTTGTCAATTGATAAATATGATCTATGGGCAATTTAAGCATTATTCCAGGAAATAAATAACATGAAGCTTTAATTCCCAAAAAGAAAAGTAGAAATACGTATCAAAGATTTTTGTGAAATCATATATATACCAAATGAGTGGCTTGGCGGGTAATCGGCTTATAAATGGCTCGTGATTGGCTTATAGCTCTGGTTGTAGAGCCGAACAATCGGCTCGGTTTGAGGATGATCAGCTTATAAATGGCTCAGCTCTGGTTGTAGAGCCGAAGTATCAGCTCAGCTTAGTAAATGTTAGCCGTGAACTGAGCCGAGCCGAGCCGTTCGCATCACTATGGATAGTGAGATATTATTGAAAAATGATTGGCAGACTATATAAAATTTCTATACAAACTGACAATATTTACATAGAGATTTTATATAGTCAGCCAATCGTTTTTTAACGTTATCTCGCTATCCACTAGGCCATTTAGAACCCCAAACAATATATATAGAGGTTATATTGAAATTTTGGCTAAAAAGATTACTTTTTTACAAAAATATTATATTTGAAAAGTGGATATTGGTCAAAAGGTTATATTTAAAAGTTGATAAAAGCTTTTAATATTATATTATTAAAAGTGGATAAAATTAATAAGTTTTAAATAGGCTATATTTAAATTTAAATAAAAAAATTTTTAAAAAAAAGTGTTGTTTTTTTTTTTTTTGTATTAAGGTGAGGTCGTGCCTCTGGTCTTTATTGAAAGTATAATGATCATTACAACATCGCTGTACAATTTTTTATATACTATCTACTGAGCACCGAGACTTGGACTAATTAAAAAAAAGTGTTGTTATATTTGATAATTGGTTAAAATTTATTAAATATTGTCGGAATAATGCTGAAATCCATGTAATCTATGTATCATCAGATCTTCTACAATTTCCGAAAAATCGTGTAAACAATGTAAACAATTGATCTACCTATGTAATCAAAACAATCTGAACACTATAACCAGTCGGTATGCCTATATGTTGCATAAATCGCATTTTTGATACCTATATACAGAAGACCTTCTAACTGTATCAAAAAGGCGACCCTAATCCTAACTCTAACCACGAAGCAAAAAGCATCTATAAAACCACTAACAAAAAAAATTTAGTTAAATCTAGTATAGTTTGTGGTTAGGGTTAGGTTGGGTTAGGGTCGCCTTTTTGATACAGTTAGAAGGTCTTCTGTATATAGATATCAAGAATGCGATTTATACAACATAGGTATATATTGAATTAATCCCGACCGGCTATACTGTTATAGCATTCAATTGTTTTGATTACGTAGTATAGATCTTGTAGATTGATTGTTTACACGATTTTTGGAAATTTTAGAAAATCTGTTGCATACGAGGATCCTGTGGATTTCAGCATCATCTGATTTCAGCATCATCCCCAACAAATATTAAAGCTTATATATAAAATATGGTTAATTAGCTCTGATAAAAAGTGGATTAAAGCTAATGTAATTTCTATATGTATTGTTTAGGGTTCTGGCCAATTTGGATGATTTAAGGGAGCTAACAGAAATCAGATGATTTTTTGGTGAATAGGTGGGTTAGCCAATGTATCAGGTATAATTCTGGCCGGAATTATTAAATTCTGGCCAAACTTATAAAAAATTTTTTAATTAAAATTATAAATTTATATATAAATTTAATAGTAAATAACTTTTGATCTACTGGACCAATTTAGATAATTTAACTACCAAAATGATCCTCTTAAAGAGAGGATTCTAAGAAACCTAAAATTATTAAATTCCAATTACTATATCGTAATATCGATATAAATTTGTATTACTATAAATATTAAGATTATAATATTATATAAATCTAGATTGATCTTATGATCTAGTAATTGGATTTTAATAGTTTTGGGCTTGTTAGAATTCTCTCTTTGAGAGGAACATTTTGGTAGTTAAATCATCTAAAATGGTTTGGTAGATCAAAAGTTACATAATATTAAAGTTTTTTATTAATTAATATATAATTTTTTTGCGCAATTTGATTGGCTAATAAGGTGTCAGATGTGGGTGAGTGGAGGTAGCCCCTTAAGAGATAGAAATCACCTGATTTACGACAGCTCCTTAATCACTGTTAGATTTGTCTCAATAGGCCAATTAATTGATACAAGTCATTAACTTAGTATAAAAAAAAGTTTTATATGTATACACGCTACATTTTGCCTACAAGTAATTTTCATATATAATTTACACTATGAATACTCTACGGACAATCCACTTGGCAGACTATTAATTAATATATCAATATCATAGTTTTACTATATCACCAGTTAGTGATTCTGGCCGATATGACAAAGTCAGCTAAGCCAAAAAATTTTCGGCTTAGCCGGTCGATTTTTTCAAAATCAGCTAATCGATTTTTATTTCCCCAAAAATAGAAAATATAATTTATGCGTATTACGCACAAAAGACATTTTTTATAGTGATCGTTATGTACTATAATCGAGAAAAAAAATCTGTTAAAGCGATGCTTGGTTAATACAATAGTACTATAAGATGCACATCGTAATATTTAAATACGTTTAAATGCACATGATACTATGTTATAGAAAATAACTAAATTTGCACGATTTAACCTGGGTCGCATGGCTGAAGGCCATGTGATACGGGTTAACCACGCAAATTTAGTTATTTATACAATCCCTATATTATTGTACGGAACAACCTGTGCATCACCTTCACCTCAATAAAAACAATAAAATAATTAAATCGGGATACTTTCATACTTTTATCAATATTAAAGTGTTCCGATTTAGTTTTATTTTTTAAACATGTGCCAATAAATGAGTGAAAAAAGTACAGGTTGTTATATAAGACCCATACAATAAGTAATGTTTATGAACATTTGATCGAATTCGCAAATCAAAATAACACTCAGGCCATTCATTATTGTAATATAGATTCTCTTATTCATGTTTTTATTATTGCAATTGTCATATGTGCGGACTTTTTTTCTACAAAAAATATTTTATTGTACACACATATTTACATGACATTTTCATTCACCACACGTGCAAATGCAACATTAATTAATAAAGTTCTATGAGTTATATAGTCAGTATTCACATGCTAATAGTTTAATTAGAAAATCAACTAAGCCAGCTAAGCCGATCAAAATTTATCAGCTTAGCCTAGCTGAAAAATTTTGATCGGCCAGAATCACTATCACCAGTTTCACCAGTTTCACTAGTATTACTAGTTTTACCAATTCACCAGTTTCACCAGTTTTACCAGTATTACCAATATCACTATAATTACCATTTTACCAGTTTCACTAGTTTTACCAATTTGGCTATTAAGTTTCACTAGTTTCACTAGTTTCACTTGGTGAAACTAATTAGTTTCACAGTAGCTTTAATCCTGACCTTTATTATAGGATTTCATCTTAATAGTCAAGGTGCAGTTATAAATAAAGAATTGGCAAGACACAATCTTGAATTTTTCAAACAACATTTGTGTAAAATTTGGAGACATGACAATATTCACAGGAGGCAAGTACACATTAATTATATTAATTACAATGAAGATCCATTCTATAATAAAAGTAAAGAGTCTACTACATAGTCATAAATAGAATATTATGCTCAACTATGCTGCTATTCTCTTGACTTGCAAAAATGTTCGAATTGAAATTGCTGTAATGATATTTATACAAAAGAAGCAGTTTATTTATTAAAGAGAATAATAGGATTCTTTTGGCACTTATAAAAGGAAAAGACAGTCACTATTTGAATTCAATCATATTTTGCAATATATGGATAAAACAAAATTGCCTAAATATGATGAAAAGTGCTCTTCGATATTAGACTATTTAGTACTTGCAACTTTTTTGGCATTTTGCAAAAACTTTAACCCAGCTTTCACAATTTTTGAATTGCAAGAATGCAAACTCTTAATTTAGAAAAATAGAGATTAGAGCTTCTTTTATTTTTTTTTATTTAGTTTGCTTATTTTTTTGTTTTTTCATTTGTTTTTTTTTTACTTATTTTTTTAATTTTTATTTTATTTTATTTATTCCTGACTTCTTTAGTACTTTGCAACTTTTTGGTACTTTACAAGAATAACAACTTTAATTTTTTTGACACTTTCAAAAAACATACTAGATTTTTCTGACAATTTCTAAAAAAATTTTTTATTTTTTTTACTATTTTTAGGGAGTATTTAAAAAAAGAGAGCAAAACAAAGGTTATAGCCAAAACAAAAAAAATAGCCAAAGCAAAAATGATAGTTAAAACAAAAAAGTGAATATAATAGCTAACTGTAGGATAAGCAAAAATAAGTATATAGGTCGAGTTTTTTATATATCCGATATAGTAATAAATTAGATATGACAAAGTATAAAAGTAGTTAATCATTATATAAAACTTATCATTTGAACCAACTTGCCAATGGAAGAAAACAAAAAGTTTTTGTTAGAGAGCTGCCTGTACATAATATATTTATATCAGTTGGGTATTACAAAAATATAGTTTTACAGAGGTCAACTTTTGCTTTGGAGACTCTACAGTATATTCGGCGTACAAGCCAAAAGTGTCTTTACTAGCTAGAGGTGTTTGCTAAATAAAATTTTGGTAGAGACAAAAAGTTTTCGTCAACAAAGTTTCTGTAGTAAAACAAGGAAGAACAACAAAAAATGAGTTTTTTAGACTATATTTTCTTTTTTAAGTTGATTACAAAGAACATCTTGAATTTTTTCAAAATTTTTGCCAAAATATGGGCATTCTAGCTTACCCCTTCCAAAGATCAGCTGTGTTTACTCCTTTCAAATTGGGGATTACATCCTCGATATAGAACAAACAAGATCATGTTTTGGTGACATGTTTGGATTTTGAAGGCATGTGAAGAATTTCTTACCTAGTTTATAAATATAAACGTAATTATTTAGTTATGAAAAGTTTGTTTTTGTAGTATTATCTAATTTTTATTGTCATGTATAGACTTATTTGCACTTTTATATCTTTCTTTCTTTAAACTTTGCCTTTGTTTCAATTTTGGGTTTGTTTTTTTTTTGTTTGGATGTATTTTTGGTTTTATTTGGATTTTCTTGTTTAGGTAGTATGGTTTTGCCCTCATTTAATTTTTCTCTTTTTACTCTCTATATGAGAAGCTCAAGGAAGAAGTTTTTTTAGGAGGATTAAATAGTAAAGTAGGTAGCTGTGTACCTAGTCGTAGTTATGTATAAGCATTTAATTAAACCCTTATGCGAATACTTGATAAACAAACAGCAGTATGATAATCATACTTAGGTGCCATTTGGAAATACTGAGTTAATAGTAGAGATGGGCAAAATGGTATTTTTCTACACCATGCATGCGCATAGTATGCTGCATGCATGTTCTATGCATTATAGCTAATTCTGGTCATAAGTCTGCAGACTAGTCTGAGTCTAAATATTTTATATGTATTTTTTGATGCTGAACAAGTTTACTTAGTGCATTGAGTTAGAATTAATTAATAAAATTTTGTGAATCATAAGATTTTATAGAATTTTATTAGTAAAATTTTACAAAATCTTAAAATTCACAAATTTTTATTAATTAATTCTAACAAAACGCACTAAGTAAACTTGTTCAGCACCTAAAAATACATTAAATCGGCAGGGTTGTTTTTATTTTACTTGAAATTTGGAGAAAAGATGCATAATTTTGGATTTTTGATCAAAAAAGTCAAATTTAAGCATCTTTTCTCCAAATTTCAAGTAAAATAAAAACAACCTGGCGGATTTAATGTATTTTTAGGTGTTGAACAAGTTTACTTAGTGCATTAATTTAGAAATAATTAGTAAAATTTTGTGAATCATAAGATTTTATAGAATTTTATTAGTAAAATTCTATAAAATCTTAAAATTCACAAATTTTTATTAATTAATTCTAACAAAACGCACTAAGTAAACTTGTTCAGCACCTAAAAATACATTAAATCGGCAGGGTTGTTTTTATTTTACTTGAAATTTGGAGAAAAGATGCATAATTTTGGATTTTTGATCAAAAAAGTCAAATTTAAGCATCTTTTCTCCAAATTTCAAGTAAAATAAAAACAACCCTGCCGATTTAATGTATTTTTAGGTGCTGAACAAGTTTACTTAGTGCATTATGTTAGAATTAATTAGTAAAATTTTGTGAATCATAAGATTTTATAGAATTTTATTAATAAAATTCTATAAAATCTTATGATTCACAAAATTTTACTAATTAATTCTAACTTAATGCACTAAGTAAACTTGTTCAGCACCTAAAAATACATTAAATCGGCAGGGTTGTTTTTATTTTACTTGAAATTTGGAGAAAAGATGCATAATTTTGGATTTTTGATCAAAAAAGTCAAATTTAAGCATCTTTTCTCCAAATTTCAAGTAAAATAAAAACAACCCTGCCGATTTAATGTATTTTTAGGTGCTGAACAAGTTTACTTAGTGCATTTTGTTAGAATTAATTAATAAAAATTTGTGAATTTTAAGATTTTGTAAAATTTTATTAATAAAATTCTATAAAATCTTATGATTCACAAAATTTTACTAATTAATTCTAACTTTATGTACTAAATAAGCTTGAACAGCACAAAAAAACAAAAAAAATATATATAAAAATATTCAGATTCAGTTAGTTTGCAGACTTAAGTTTGAGTCTGGTCTAAAGTTTGAAATTAATAAATTTTAGAGTCTGAGTTTGGTCTGATCCCAGATTAGACTCAGATTGGACCAGACCTGAACTGGATCTAGAAGCACTAGTCACACCAAGATAGTTATTTTGGTAGCAAAATTATAAAGTTATTTATTATCAGTTATTTTTTTTGTATGGGCATATTAGTATTAAACTGCTTAAACTATGCGCATGCATGCATGCATGCATGCATCATGCGCATGGTGCCCATCTCTAGTTAATAGTCTGGTCATAGTAATTAGATTTCTTTTGTAAAAGTTTTGTTTTTAAATGAAGCATAGCAAATTGTTAAATTTAATAAAGCCAGCTCTAAATTATTTAAAAAAAAAAAATACTGTATAATAATATAATATATAATAGAGTTCGGAATGGGCCAGCCCGTTAGGCCCATTGGGCTTTTTTTGAAAATTAATTTGGGCCACGTCTCATAGTGCTAGTCACATGATAATTTATCATGTGACTAGCACTTTTACAACGTGGCCCAAATTAACTTTTTAAAAAAGCCAACGGGCTAACGGGCCGGCCCATTCCGAACCCTAATATAATAAAATATATAATATTAATTAAAAATATATATTTAATAAATATCAGATATAAAATATAATATATAATAATGAGGGTGTGGCGATTTAGGGAAGTTGGTAAGTTGTCACTCCCATACGGCAGGTTTAGGGTTCAAATCCCACTGGCGACGCTTTGAAAAATAGATTTGTGTTCTGGTAACTGCTTCTCGTCGATCGGTTGGGTATATTACCTGTAGCCTTGGTATACCATCTCGAATAGGAGCTTTCAGGCATAGTTGTTTATCATTACACAGACAAAGCCAAGGAACCGGAAAAACAAAACCCGTATAGAAAGTCCTGAGTAAGGAGGTAACAATGATCTTTGACGGTGCTACCAGAACTGGAGTATCAGAAACCGAACCTGGAGAACTGAACGATAAAAGACCTTCGGAGAAGAGGGTCCACCAACCTGGCCACCGGAGTCGCACCTGAGGAAAAGGACCTATGTTACGGAAGTAGGTACCAAGGGAAGAAAAACCATATGGCACCTAAAGCTGGGTAAATCGACCTTCCGGGCTAACTGGATTGGAAGTTTGGGGTATTCGGGAAAGGACCGGTATGAAGGGAAAAGTAGGTACTGAGGTCAGAGTGAACCTTACAAGGGCAGAAGTAGGTAACTCAGGGGTTCAAGGGTACTGCTCTGACCACAAGTGTTGGCTTTGGTTAATGCTCTATTACTGAAGCATAGGTAGATACCTTGTGGGACAAGGAGCTATCCTACCAAAAAGTCAGCTATTGGGTGAAATCCCTTGCTGCAGTTGCTGGCTCTCTGGGGCTAGACGCAGATATGGGGCCTTAGGTTCTTGGAAAATGTCGACCCTTGAAAGTATTCTTGAATGGAGTCATGTGATTCTTAACTGGAATTTCCCCTAAGGGTGCTATCAACGTAAAGTCAAGTTGGAGGTAGAAGTTCATGGCGGAACTTGGGAGGTTAGACTTGGTAGACGGTATTTGGGTAAACGGGGTATGGCGAGACATATCGAAGAAGAAAAAAAATAATATATAATAATAATAAAGAAAAAATATAAAATTTTATATTAAATTGTGAACCCTTATGAATATTGCAAAAATCTATAAAAAATTATAATTATATAAATCTTTATATTGTTTATTTATTTTTTAAAAATTTTAAAAATTTGCAAAAATTTGTGAAATATTGCAAAATATTATAAAAACATTGCAAAATATGCGAAATATTATTTCTTGCAATTCTCGAAGGAGAATAATTAAATAGAAATATGCATTTTTTATTCAGCCTATTTTGCAATATTTCACAATATATTTCAAAAGATTTCAAAATAAATTATGTAATATTCATAATAAATTTTGAAATATTTCACATCAATTGTAATTATTAATTATTTTAAAATATTACAGCCTGTAATAATTTTCATAAGTTTTGTTTATACAGTGCAGGACACTATAAATAGGGATAGTTAGATTGGTTTAGGTTTGGTTTGGTTTCAAAACCTTTAGGTTTTACTTTATAAATCTAAAAACCTAGGTTTTAAAACTAGGTTTCAAACCTAAACCAATTCAGGTTTGGTTTGAAACTAGGTTTCAAAACCTGATTCTAAAACCTAGTTTGAACAAAGATAGTAATAAATTATTTTATCTGAGTTAGTCTTATAGAATGACATGAAGCTTTACATTTAATTTATGCAGTATTTAAAAGATAATTTTATTTATTTTAGTTATTACAAACTTTACTAGAGATATGCTATAATATTTAGTTTATACAGTATAATTAATGAGTACAATATATATGAGTTATATTGTGCTTATTAATTATACTATATAAACTAAATGTTATAGCATGTCTTTAGTAAAGTTTGTAATAACTAAAAACAAAATAAAATTATTTTTTAAATACTGCATAAATTAAATGTAAAGCTTCATGTCATTCTATAAAACTAACTTAGATAAAGTAATTCATTACTATCTTTGTTCAACTAGGTTTTGAAAAATCAGGTTTTGAAATCTAGTTTCAAACCAAATCTGGATTGGTTTAGGTTTGAAACCTAGTTTTAAAATCTAGGTTATTAGGTTTATAGAGTAAAATCTAAAGGTTTTAAAACCTAAACCAAATCCAAAGCAACCTAACTATCCCTATATAAATTTTTGATTTTAAAATATTTTAAAAAATATTCAAAATATTGTGAAAAATTTTGCAAAATATTGCAAAAAATAGGTTAAAATATTGCAAAATATTGCAAAAATAATAAAATAAGCAAACAAAAATATCAAAAAAACTTTAAAATACTTTAAAAAATTTACAATATATGTAATAATAAAATTATACAAAAAAAGAATAAACAATATACATATTTATATAATTATACTTTTTGCAAATATTTAGAAGTTTTCACAAGTTTTGCAAAATTTTGCAAGATTTTGCAAGATTTTACAATTTAATAATTATTTATTATATATATTATATATTTATTATATATTTTATATATTTAAATTAAGAGTATTGCATGGGTGTGGTGACTTAGTGAAGTTGCCAAGTTGCCACCCTCCAAGCGGCAGGTTGAGAGTTCAAATCCCACCGGTGACGATAATGAAAAAGAGATCTGTGTTTGGTAACTGTGGCTCAGATTGGTTGGATATGAAACCTGTAACCTTGGTTCTACCATCTTGAATGGGAGCTTTTGGGCGCAATGGTGTTTGTTACACCTGCAAATCCAGGAACCAGAAAAACAGAAACCCGTTTGGCAAGTCCCGAGTAAAGAGGTAGAGAAGATCTGATAGTGCTACCAAAATAAGGTTGTACTGGGGTCAGAACGAATCTTATGGGCAATGTAGGTAACAATGTGGCCTTGGCGCAAGTTACTGAAGACCACGATAGTTATATGATGTGGGACATATTCTTGTAAGTGGCTGGCAATTTCTACGAGAGTAAAGTAGGCCTAAGGTCGGTGGCTATTGTGAATACCCTTAGAAAAGCCGTAATATATATTGGCTTATAGGTAAGATAGTAATAGGAGAAGCATGAATTAGAGAGTTTAAATAGGCAGGTCCCATAGTTGGTCTGCAGGTATGACAGCTAGTGTAGAACCTTCGGGCGGACTACTTAAATTAGGCACCAAAAGTGCACGTGTGGCTAGTTGTACACTCGTTTATATAACAAATATTACAAATATTCAATAAAACCGTCAGCTATTAAAACCTAAAAAAAAAAAAAAAAAAAACACTCGTTTATATAACAAATATTACAAATATTCAATAAAACCGTCAGCTATTAAAACCTAAAAAAAAAAAAAAAAAAATTAAGAGTATTGCTAATCTTAACAGGCTATGAAATTTATAGCCCTGCATCTGCTAATCAAAATTGCAGAATTAGCACAATCTGCAATTTTTTTGTGTAACAAAACAAAGTTTTTTTACAAAAAAAATAATACAAAATTTAGCTTATGAAACTACTACTTTTTATGCGAAAAAAAATTCCTTGCTAAATTTTACTATAAGGGGAGTGACAAAAATCAGGTAATTTTTTAGAGGGGAGAAGGAGTAAAAAAAGTTGAAATTATATATAAGAACCTGACTATATATATATTAAGAAAGAGGGAGGGGGTAGGCCTCTGATAAAAAATAATCAGGTGATTAATGACACAGCCCTAAAGGTTGCTATTTTTATAACCCTAACTATAACCCTAACTCTAATCCTAACTTAAATAGAAAACTTTTTTGAAACGAGGGTGTGAATTTCACAGCCTGTGAATTGAAGTAATTTTCTTAAATTAAATATATATTTTTAATCAATATTACATATTTATTATATTATATTTTAATTATGAAAAATTTTAACACTTACCGAAGGTAAATTTTACTAGATCATAAATTATATCATGTTATACAACCTCTTTAATTTAGTATAGACATGACAAATTAACTATTGTGACAAATAATAGCTAATTAATATAGTTGCAAATTATTTGTTACATTTTATTTGCCACATCTATGCTAAACAGAATAAACTTAATTTAACACTTTTGATAGATTAATAGATAATGTAATACTATGCTACAGCTATCACTAGAGATGTGATCCGTTATCCGTTTCCATCCGTTTTTATATTAAAATCTGCGGATATCTGTGGATTTTAATATAAAAACAGATGAAAACAGATAACGGATCACATCTCTAGCTATCACCCTCACTTTACTTACTATACTAAGCTCTTATCTAAATTAATACTTTTATAATTAACACCCTTACTCTAACCATTAGTGCCAATAACTTTATTGAAATAATCAACTTGAATAATTATTAATTACACTACACTTTGGCTAATATAGCATATAAATTAATTCTATTATATGCACCTTGTTTAATTTAATTTATTAAATATGCTAAACAGTAAATAAAAAATAAAGTTAATTTAATGCTTCTAATAGATTAATAGTTAATATAATGCTATACTATTAATAACTATTGCCTTTGCTTCGCTTATTATACTAAGCTCTTATTTCAATTAATACTTTTATAATTAATACTTTTACTCTAATTATTGGGGTCAATAACTTTGTCAAAATAATCAACTTGAATAATTATTAATTACACTATGCTTTGGCAATATAAACATCTTGTTTATAATTAAAGTTACAGTATAGTTTTTATATTACTATATAAATGATGCGAATTCTGATTGATGCTTTTTTGATCTTTATTTTTTTCACTTGATAAGCAAAAAAAGACTTGTGATAAGTAATAGAGAGATTGTTTGGGTCATTATTACCAAAACTATATTCAAGGCAATATTGGTATATAAATATAATAACAGATAACCAGTTATCAAAAGAATCTCCTATATGAAGGTTATATTGGTAAGTTGATATAATTGTATCAAAATTGTCACTAAAAAGAATTTAAAAACTATAGGTTAGCATTAAGTAAAACTATTATATTTGTGGCTAGCACTTTAGAGATCATTTTAATTAACATATAACAAATCCTACTAGAGCTAGAGATCTAAATATAAGTACTGCTAATATTAAGATCATTATGTTTCTATTCTAATATCAAAAAATAGTATCCATAGCATTGTTTATAATATCGTTTGTAGCATCATTTGTAGTATCATTTGTGGTATTGTTTGTGGTATCATTTGTGGTATTGTTTGTAGCATTGTTTGTAGTATTGTTTATAGCATTGTTTGTAGCATTGTATGTGGCATCGTTTATAGGTCTTTTATAGCATTGGTCAATACAATATTCTGTGCATTATTTACACCTTTTTTTATAGAAAAAAACTGACTGTATACTGGTATGCAAGTCAACTTTGAAAGAGTTTTAGGTAAAGTATATACTAGTACATGCGACATTTGTTCTTATAAGCTAAGGTAGTAATAAAAAGAAAAATGCATACCTATTTTGAATGAAAAATCTATAAAAAGCACAGGCCTGAACAGCATCCCAGTGAAATGCTTAAAATTTAAAATTTACAGCCTTATAAAATAACTTACTAGAGCATTTAATTCAAGATAGGCTTCCAAAGAAGTCTTGCTAATACAATCATTAATGTTTTTCTACCTTTTAAACCAAGTTTTAGTTAGTATTTCTGCAAAATGCATTAACTAATGTACTTTCTACCTTTGATTCAAGTTGTTTATTACTAAGATTCAAAGAGATCAGCTTTCACTTCTTTGTCAAGCATTAACATGAAAAATTTGCAGTATATTAAACATTTGAAATTATTTACCAGTATATAATAAAGCATGTTTGTGTAATACATATTATGAATTTGATTATATAAGCAGTGAAATTCACCTTAAATTTAAATAATTTCTTTAATTATTATACATTTTTTACAGTACTATTTTTATATTATTATATATTTATAATATCATATTTTAAATACTTCATAATTAATTACTATTTATTTGCAGAAAACTGAAATAGTAAAAAAGAAACTAGCTCTACATAATTGTTTTCACTCACCCTTTAGTCAGCTATTACCTTTGCTTCAGTTATCACCTTCATTTCAGCTATTACCTTTGCTTTAGCTATCACCTTCACTTTAGCTATTGCTTTTGCTTCTTCATTTCAGCTATTACCTTCACTTTATTCTTCATTTCAGCTATCATCTTTGTTTTGCTTCTTCCTAAAATAAAGCCTATCTACAACATACATGAATTCTCAAAGAAAAGTACCAAAAAAATAAAAGTCTACTTCAAAATTCTAAAAAAAAACATTTAAAGAAAGAAAGAAAGAGAAAAGTTAGTAAAGTGCAAAGAACAAAAAGAAAGAGAAAAGTTAATAAAAAGCCAACAACACAAAAAACACTAAGAAAAAATTGAAATCACCAAAGAAAAGTACCAGAAAGCGATAAAAGTTTATCTCTATGATCAAAATTGGTGAAGAAAATATCAGAAAATAATACAAGCCTATACCACGAACCGGAAACCATAAGAACATCTAAAAAAAAAGTTAATAAAAAGCAGAAAACACAAAAATGATGAAAGTTCACCTGAAATGCCGAAAGAATACCTAAAGAAAAAAAAAAAAAGTTAGTAAAGAGCAAACAACATAAAAACTGCCAAGAAAGAATTGAAATCACTAAAGAAAATCTGGAAAGTGACAAAAGTTTACCACCACGAACTGAAACGCCCAAAGAACACCTAAAGAAAAAATAAAGTAGTTAATAAGACAACAATGCGAAAGATGCCAAGAAGGAATTAAAATCACAGAAAAAAGTACCAGAAACAAACAAGTCCATCTTCTTGTGAACTGGAATGTCAAAAGAACAAGAGAAAAGTTAGTAGAGAACAGACAAAAAAATCACCAAAAGAGACGACTGTAGTTAGAAGAAAAATCAGTTAATAAAAAAAAATCAAAACAGGTAAATAAAAATCGATACTTATCTATATGTCATATGGCTGGTGACAAGCACATTCCAACCATTCACCAGGTTTTTGTCTTGACTAGCATGCTTCGTTACTTGGTGCACAGCACAAATTATACCAGAGTATTTATTTGCATTAAAGAGCTGAGTTATTGAATGCCTCTGATATCTAAAGTATTATATAGTATTTCCATTAGTTTGTATCATTACGAAATCAAAGATGAGATCCAAATTCTTGCGAGATTAGTATGCAAAATAATTGCCGAAGGGTAATAAGACCCTAGTGTTTCTGTAACATAACGTTTATTATAAACAGCTACGATGACGAGCCATAATACTAAATACTATTGATGCACATCCTCTTCACCGTTATATGTTGTTATGCACTTCAACTCCTGTTAAGATTTATATCCATGGTTTTTAATCACATCTTGGTATAGAATTCAATGCATTCTCAAGTTTATTTATAAAATTTTCTACGTATTGCCGCGAAATAACGCACTCCTGCGCGTTAGTTTAAATATATGCGCGTCATTTCGAATACGCGCATGGACGTTATTTTGAAACAAATATAAATTTTTATGCATCTCCTTAATAAAAAAAATATACTAACTGAAATCTATTTTCGGAGTACTTGTTTTATTAATATGTTACTTTTTAGGGGGCACGATTTTTCGAATTAACTCTCATGCTTGTTATTTCACGACAATACGGTATATTACTCCCTTCTTTATTCCGTTTCTATGGTGCGATCATCCATAAAAAATAGCTTTACAAAAAAATGATAAACTTCTAAAAATTATAATAACAATCCTTTAAGAATTAAACTTGTGGGTTAAATTTATTATAAACTAAACTGATGTAGTGGTAGCCTTTAAACTTTAGATATATATATATATATTTTGCTTGATACTATACCCTATCAATTTGGTATCCGATTTAAAATAAAAAACTGGAGACATATCGAATGTCTCCTGTTTTTATCTGGTTGTACAGTTCCAACATGGAATTATTCGACCTGTTTTATTTAAAATTTGACCAGCAAGTTATTTTTGGTTAAGTGAAATAAGATTTGGATCAAGCTACTGATAAACAGTGTTGTCGTGTCTACTATGTCCAAGACTTTTTTTGCCCATGTCCACGTCCAAACGTCCACAGTGTCCACAACTGTCCAAAGAATATTTTGACTTTAAAATTTAATAAATTAGTTTAAGAAAGATAT
>QKWP01000613.1:151105-165191 GCA_003550325.1 Gigaspora rosea
AAAAAAAAAAAAAAAAAAAAAAAAAAAAAACAACGAGGAAGAAGCAATTAAGATAAATTAGAATGATAATGATGCACAAATTATCTTGACAAAGAAAACATCTATAACATAAAATCTACAATATAATAATGTTTTAGAGTTTATATATTACATTAACCACATTACTATTACCATTGCACAAATCCACCATTCAATCCACATTAAACGTCTTTTTGTCATTTGAATATTTGCATTACTTGTTGAAGACCCAATATTTCCACCAGGTCGATTAGCACTAGTAAATCCACCATTTTCAAAGACAGAACTTTTTGTAAAAGATATAGTAACATTAACTATTTGTGAATTAGAAGCAGGATTTATTATATCCAAACAATAATTTCCATAATCTTGAATCGGTATACTCCCAGTATCTTGATTACATGTGATAACAAATTGTAAATAGCAAGATAATGAAGGAATGAATTTGAATGCATTGGCATATCGAATTCGAGCAATTATACCAATATTAGGTGCGGTAACAAGTGGGAATGAAGCGCCGGATGTCGAATTCCCGTAGTTAGGAGTTATTGGATAAGTATTGTTTACAACTGTTACACTATAACCTATTATATGAAATTAAGAAGTTTCGGACATTAGAGAGAATGTAATTTTTTTTTTTTTAAAAAAAAAAAAAAAACTATTAGAGATTGAAAAGCTTACTAAGATCTTTAGTAGCATTACTTGAACAAATAGTCCATGTCCCATTATTTGGAGGTACCTCGACCGTATTATATGGAACAATTAAAGGTGGTACAGTAATATTTGAATCTGGAGAGTTTGTTGGAGTTGTTGAATTTATAGGATTTGACACATCTGTTGGGTTTATAAGGGTTGGCGAGTTAGCGAGAGGTGACACACTTGTTGGGTTTATAGAATTTGAAGTATTTGTTGAATTTTGCAGATTTGGCACATTTGTGCTTATTGGAAATGACGTAGGATAAGTGGATTGGCCAAGAGTTGAAGAGATCTATTATATAGAATCAAAAAGAACGAATTGAGTAATTAAAGTTTTTTTAAAAAGGGAGAAATTAATATTATGGCATATATCAATGAAGAAATTTAATTTAATTATTTTATATAAAAACCAAGAGAATCTTAAATATTACCTTTAATAACAACACTGCACCAAAAATTAATAGTCTTAAAATCATTATTCAGAGTTGTTCCTCAGTTGAATTATAATCTTTTATTATTAAAAGAAGTTACCGATCATCCCCACCCACTCTTTACAGGAATAACTAAAATAATCGATTGGTCAATAATAATCGATTAGTTGATCAAGACAGGATTCAAAAATCGAATGTAAATATATTAATTCTTTTAATTTTTTTAAAACAAAAAACGAAAATGTGATGTATAAGGTTAACTAAGAGGTACATACATATGCACAGAATAAACCTTTCGTGTATGAATTGGGAGGTTTAAATATGTTAATTTGACGTAGGTAGTGTTACATGATATTTATTTCAATTGATGCGTATGGAACCTTATTAATGATTTATACTGGTCATACTTGTCATACTGGTCATACTGATCATACTGTTGGTAGATAAATACGGACGTACAGAAAAAAAAAAAAGGGACGATTTCATTTCTTTAGCTTCAATATGAATTTTATTCTTATTATTATTAATTAATGATTAATTACTATACTGTATATTATTATATTATTATATATGAAGAATTTTTTATACGGAGATTTATTTAGTCTAGAAAAGTTTAGCAGTTTTACGAAAAAGGATTCTTTTATCATAATTGGAAATATTTGTCACATGATTGTGAAATTACCATACAAATTTTTGGACAAAGAGAAAGTTTGAAGGAACCTTTCTTCACTCACTTATACAATACATAATCATGTACTTACTTATGTAGGTGGGTGACGGTTTCATCGAATGTATTACAATAACCCCACAGATAGCAATATACGCCAAAGGAAAACCAGACTCGATCATATAAATCGAAGTCTTGGTTTCCCTTGGCGTCATCCATATAACATATATGCAAACAATGAAATGTAAATGACTAAACTATAAAGTGCGTGCGTCATTAACTATATTTTTTTAACATTTCTTATTGTAAAATCATATGAATAACGGTTAACCATCTTTTCACGGGCAACGTTATATTTATGACTTTGCATTAAGAGACGTCAAAAAATATATATATATATCTGAATATATATAGTAAATAACGCACTCAAATTCGCCGTAACAACGATCTTGAAACATTTCTTTTCTAATTTCTAATGCATGTTATTACAATACATTTATTACTCTGAACGTATTAGATATTGATGCGTTGTTAAACTATATGTATTTAATTTTTTATTTATTGCCAAAACAAAATTAATGTTTCATTTTACTTTATTTATGAATTTATATCTTGCTATTAGAAGTCTATTAAGATTGAATATGCTATATTATCGATTACCATACTTAAATTTTTTTTACTTATCTTTATTCCATACGCCATACTTTTACCTTTTAACCCAAACATAATATAATAAAGAAATCTATGATGAATGAATATCCTGATTTGCACCCATTCTAAATAAAATTAATGATAATTTTTTTTAATGAAAGGGACAAAAAAAAATATTTACAAAAAAAGAAAATTAAATTCATCCGTACATCCGTATGAATATGGTTTAAAAGGAAGAATGTAACACAATTCCTTTAATAATAATGTACTAAATTATGATCTATTAAATTTATCGCTAATACATTTTCATTTCCTTTGACGTATGGCTCGAAAGCAAAAGCAGCAAAGACAATTAATGCAAGACTTAGAGCGACCAATAAATGAAAAAGTAGATGTTCCCATGGTTCTAATTCGTGTAAACAAGAGGTCGATATGTCGACACGATACGCGTTAATTGCAAATTGACCTTTTATGTTTGTAAACATGTTTTTAAAAACGGTCGTATTTAATTTGGGTGTTTGATTTTTCATTATTGCTATGTGATTTCTGCTCAGGTTTTTGTTATAATGTTTCCTTCCGGATAAATTTATATGATGGTAGAATATGGATAGGAAGGATAAAATCGAAATGGTCAAATCGAACGAAATGATATGATGAAATCGAAATTATAAAATCGAAATGATAAAATCGAAATGATGAGTGTATTGGATCACCTGAAAAGCGGTGGTTGTTAAAGGGTATTATGGTTTTATTGATCTTTGAATTTTATTGATCTCAAAGATTCATACCCTTATTTAAGGAAAAGAAGGGAGGAAGGAGAGGAAGGAGAGGAAGGAGATGATAAAGGAAGAAAAAAAACCCCGAAGGAGAGACAAAGAGAAAAGTGGACTTGGCCATCCTTTATATATATATATAACTATTAATTAATGACGTATGCTATTCGGAATACGGAATTTTAGATTATTTCTTACATAAAATTACTAATAATAATATAGGTAATAAAGGTATTTAGTATCAGATTTTTGAATTTTTATGTTGTATCTGATAGGTAGTTAGAATTTCAACATTATTATATAGAAACAAATACTGTAGTAACTTTTCGATAAAGTATTGGTCACAAATTTATTATGCATGTATAATATTATAATATTTTGAATTCGAAAACAAATTATAACATTTTAAAAATAGCATTTTTTTCCAAGCTTAGTCACATGCGAATATCTAAAATTTGTAAATTCGGATTTTCTTAATTGGTATATTAGATTGATTGCATGTATTATTCACCTGTTTCATGGTATTAATTGAGGTGAAAGGTGTAACAATATTGAAATATTGTTCGTTGTGAATATCTGTTAAATACTATTACGTATAATTTTCTCAATTCTCAGTAAATTAATGCTCAATTACGTCATTTACAATTTTTGTGATTGTTAGAATAATATATATATATGTACTGTACGTATATATATATATTATATATAATTTTATAGATCTTGCTAAAAATTGTATCTTTATTCTCTACGGCGAAATCAATGTTTCTAATAATAGTTATTAATCAATTTTGTCTAATTATTCGGATCAACTTTTCCTGAGGTGATCATTACGAATAATGATGTATTAACTATATTTTCTTACATATGATTTATAAATATAACTTAAAAGATTTACAAAGTCGATTTTCTAAATTCCAAAGACATCAAAGATATACATTAAGTTCCTGCTGATTAAATATAATATATTAATAGATTTGATTATTAATCAATCGATTTAGCAGGTGTTGGCTATACTATATTTGATTCGTCTTTTCATCATTTCATTTTAATGTTTAAAGTTCCAATGCTTTATTATTCCGTTTTAAAGTAGAATTTAGAACAGAAAACTATCCACTTCGATGATTTGTACATAGAATTAGGGGCTAAGGTTTAAGGTGAAGAATTACCATTCTTACGTTAGTTTTTCAATTTTTTAATTATAAATATTAATAATTTGTGCCTATGATTTTGATGCAAGATCCGGATCTTTAATTAGTTATCATTCATTATACGGCAATCCTAATCCGATAATCCTAATACTCAAAGATGAGCAATAATTATCGATTACTTCCATTTCCGTTACTTTTCTTTATTTAAGCTAATATTAATAGTCAAATAGCAATCTTAGCACATCGGTGATGAGCTAAGATTGCGTTTTAGCTATTTTTTTTAAGGTTAGCCTATTTGACAACTAGGATCCGGAACGGTCCGGCCCGAAGTAACCATGTAAGTTAAGTTATATATTTCGGATGAATCGGAAAAAAAATTTCGAATTTAGATAATAAATTCTAACTTTAGTTAGTGTCGTAATTTTTACAGTAACCAGCAGGTAACTGTGATATAATAGAATTACTTATAAAAATAAGTTATGAATTTGCTTCGTATCTTTAAACAACGAAAATATGTCACTATATCAAAATATTAATAAGTAATGATGCAATGGACCAATCAAATAATTATATTGATTTAATTTTTTTTTTTTTTTATACGTAAAAACAGTTTCATAACAGTTTCATGTACTTCATGACAAAAAAAAAATTAATAATAATAATAATAATCAACCAATCAAATATAACATTCAATTAAATTTTATTATACGTATTTATATATTTGGCAATTACGCAATATCACATAACTGATAAACGATTGGATCAAATTTTATGAACTATTTTTAATTATCACAACTCAACCATACGCGTAAATATATGTATTGTAACACAACCTAACTTTAATGTTGGCTAAATTTATTTCTGGTCGGCATTAATATTAAGGCTGGCCTGCTTTACTATTATATATTTATAACTTACATGAGGTCATTTAATCATGGAAACAATAGATTCCAACCTTTTGTATACAATGTTTAGGGGATACTTCTCATACAAGAACGATAATATTAAATATTATCATTATTAGTGAAAATATCATAGTATGAATCGAAAAAATCGGCAAGAATATATTTTGTGGGACGGCAAAAGAAAATCCTATCCGCTGGAATAACTATTAGAGATACGATTAATAATTCTAATGCACCACGTGTAACATACCGGTATAACGGTGCTGATAGTGTTTGGATCCGGATACCCGTTTTATAAAAGCTGTATCCGGATAACCGTCAATTTTTAAATTACGGATATCCCACGGATAACACCGGATAACCTAGCATATCAGATACATTTGATTTTCTAATTGGATGCGGCATTCAAGAGCAAATTCAGAACGTCATATTTGAATAATTATCGCTTCATAATTAGTGATACGGGCTGACCTCGGCCCATCAGCCGGGCGGGCGGGCGGGTCGGCCCATTCCTGCAGGTCAGCCCGGCCGGTATATAGTTAAATTTTTTTCGTCTGATAGAATTTCATTGTATAACTTATAATTATTAGTTAAATCACGCGTAGAACATTCTCAAGTTAGTGCTTCCAGTCGATAACTATCTATCCAACTAAAATCGAATAGTCGACTTTTCTAGTCAATATTTATAAATTCAACTAGTCAATTAGGAGTTCTGACTGCTCGCTGATTAAAGCATTGATTATCGATTATAAGTTAGTAAACCACCGTCATACTTATCACTTTTATTTCCAACTATGAGAAAATAGCCCGGTAGATCACCGGCCATAAGAGGACCCATCGGGCCCTCTTATAACCGCTTCCTATTCACATATAGTAGATCCACTATATATATGCATCACATGCACTCTTCCTACTATTTGAAATTATATGTATGTGTGCTTATGATGCGCTGATCATTATATCGACTAATTAAATGCATCTCCGTGTAATTTTTTAACAATTGAAATCTTGCACAAGTATCGTGATGTAATTCTGACTATTTTCATATTGAGAAGTTCAAATTATAAGACTACTTTGCATTTTTGTTTGACTGAAAGTTTTTTAACATGATCGGCCCGGTCAACCGGGCCGATTAATTTCCGCAGCCGGGTCAGCCCGAGAATTTGGCATCGGCCCGTATCACTATTCATAATACAATATCGTAATGAGATAATCTTATGGTTAGACTAGGATTTAGGGTTAATGTTTATTATAAAAGAATGTAGGTGGACTTTGAAAGAGTTAATGTTTTTTTTTAAATTGAGACCCAAAATTTTAGCATCATCGAGTAAATATTTTCGACTCGAATGATTTATTTTAAATACCTTAGTTTATAAATGTTCATTTTTTTTTGTTTAATTAAGAATGAATCAATGATCGCTATACGGATGATTCAGAATAATGATCAGACTACTGATTCATATGCTCCGATTTTTTTTTTTATTAACCCTAGTCACTTATGCTAGGGGCGCTTAATGGCGCTCTTTTATTAAGGTCAATTTTAACAGGGCCTTCCTAATTAGCAAGGTCCCCTACAAGATTTACATGTACTATTACTAATTGTAAGACTATTCTAAATTCTTATTGTCCCAACTGGATTTAACCGGCTGACCTTATTCAACCGGAGAATTTAACCGGAACAGTCCATCAAAGGTATTAAGTCACTTCAACCCAGTGATGGCACATTGTCATTTAAAAATAAATGACACCTTGTCATATGACAAGTCATTTTTGTCATAAAAAAATTATTTATCTTTTTAATGACTATACTTGTCATTTATAGTTTATATAATAATTATTAATAATCACATTGATATTTGCATTGATACGAAGAATTTTGAAAATATATATTTAAAAGCTCATTATAGTGACATCTATCAATTAAACATCGCCGTTTGTTAATGAAAGACTATCAAATGTCTCACGAAGCATGAACCATATCTCAACCATCCTAATCCAAACACTAAATGCTTATCCGAAAGAGCTTGTTAGAATGGCAACAATAAAGAACCGTTAGGATGATTATTTAACATAACCATAAGGAGTTTTAGAATGGTTATTTATCGCTAACTATAAGGCGAGACCAATTTAATTCGGTGGTTTACGTTACATTCCTTTCTCAAAAGAGGGGGGAGGGAGAACGGAACATATATAATAAACTTTAAAAATTTTTCTCGATCGGAAATTATCCCTCGCTCGTTCAATTTCTTTTCGGAAAGTTTCGGAACCTTGCAATTTTTAATCTTAATTCTGCCCGGCATTAAGTTCTCCGGCTAAAATTACCGTGTTTCTCAAAAATATTTACTAATAGAAAGGGGTAATGTAAACTACCGAATCGAATTGGTCTCGCCTAACTAAGATATGGATAACATTAGTACATCTAAGGTAGCAACTGACTAAAGTTTCGACTTAATGCATGCATGAAGATGGGGCTTAATTTAGTCAGGCGCTACTTTAGATAGGGGCAGCTACTTTAGATGCAACCGTACCCTTTGTACCCGATCTCATTAACACCGCCCAACACTCTGATTCCCGTAATAACCCTAATTGATCGCATGATCACGTGAGTCACTCAAATTATATTTTCGTTTCACCTTTGCTGTTTTCAAATCATTATGTATCTCGTCATTTATTTGTACCCCTTTTGCTAAGTGCAAGGGCTCTTCAGAAATTACGCGACACATAGTAAGGTTTGTAACCGTAACTCGTGATAGAAAACTATAAGAATTCCAACGTGAACTACGTAATTCAACCCTAACCATAAATTGTGATTATTAGAATTGCGAGCAAACTTTGTATGAGAATTTTTACAATAATTCATGATAGGAATCAACGATGCAAACTCAACCTCAAAACGTGTTATGTGTCGAGTAGGTTTGTAACAGAATTTTTTTATAGAAACTATGATAAGATAAAAATCATGATAATTCCAACACAATAACTCTCTTTCATTGTTATCGAAATGTCATGCAAGTCATTCGATAAAACTTTGCTAAAAACATTTAAACACATACCACCATCATGGATCCAATAAAAGAATTTGATTGGTTTGTCTGATCAAATGACCAATCAGATTCTTTGTCGAATTTATTAAGTGATTTCTATAAGTAAGAGGGGAGAAAGATAAAAGGAGGGGGGAGGGGGTAACGTAAACCACCGAATTAAATTGGTCTGGCCTAAAGAGCTGCTGGAATGATTATTTAACATTAATCATAAAAAACTATTAGAATGATTATTTTAACACTAATCATCAAAAGTTGTTAGAATGATTATTTAATGCTAACAGCTAACCATAATGAGCTGTTAGAATGGTTACTAGTAGTTAGGCGCGTCCAAATGTCCGTGCTTTTTTATTCGTATTTTTTTTAGATTATTTTATTATTTAATTTTAATTATATATATATTTTACAATCAAAAATTGAAACCGCCTAGAAAAAAAAAGTTTTTTTTTAACAATTAATCGTTTAATGCGCCTAACAGTTTAACTCATTTAGGTTTAATACCATTTGGCTTAAACTAACAGTATAAAGAAACTTTTGTGCAGCTAAATAATTTTAACTCTTAATGACAATCTGCTTATCTAAGATATTTCTTAAATATATGGGCCAAATTGTTTCATCTCCATAGTAATTTTATATGTCATGAACACGTGGCAAAATGATTGTAAAATTATCAACGACGATATTGATAAATAGTTAATTGGAATAAAAAATAAAATGAATAAGAAAAGGTAATATGTCATCTTTTTTAATTAAAATAATTAGAGGTGAAAATAAAAATAATTTGAGTGCTGCAAAGAGAAAATGAGGTTGTGGACTTTCAAGTTTATCTTTTAAATTAATTGGCGAGTAATAGATAAATTAAGAAACTTTTCTTGGCATTATAATTGATATTTCTTTTTTAGGAGTTCAAAATGAACGATTGGCACTAAGTTATAGTCTATTTCCTTTATAGGAGTTTAAGATAAACAGATCCAAAATTAGCCAACAAAATTGGTTAAAAGTGAAAGATGAATAAACAATTCTTGTCTATCTAGGGTAAATGAACTTTGTTGAAATGAGCAAGAATACAGTATGTTATCACTTCTGAACTTGGTTACGTATGCGATTGGTTACGAATTTAGAAGATAGATATAGATCAGTTGCAATGGTAATTAATCCCGATGACATTATTATGCATAGATCATTTGATGACGATCCTGATCACAGTACCCAAATTCGACCAATCAGATTGTTTTAAGCGGACAGACATTTAGAACTTTAGTAATATAAGATTTAACACTAATCATAAAGAGCTGTTAGAATGATTATTTAACACTAATCATAAAGAGCTATTAGAATGATTATTTAACACTAATCATAAAGAGCTGTTAGAATGGTTGCTTGATTCAACTATTTTGATTCTCCGTACACTTACATGACTGTCACCTTCATTCGATACTATTGGCATTTGAGATCCGAATTTCCAGATTAAATTTGTACATACAGTATATCTACTTTTCTTTATTTAAAACTTACATTTCTATTTTTGTATAATTCATTAAATGTTAGTCAATCCGTGTAAACTTTTTGTAAAATCATAACACGTTTACGTGTTAGCACGTATGCGTGTTAAGGGGCACAGATTATAAACATTCTCGATAGCACGTCAACGTGTTAAGCTTAGTAGACCATTGTTAAAAAGCACGTAGTGTTATACAGTATGTTAACGTGGCAAATAACACATCATTGTGTCGTATATTAAATTCAAATGAGAGAGACAGATGAAGAGGGGTTCCCTCCGATTTTGCTTAAGGAAAATAAAGGAAGCAAGTTAGTGTAGAGCTGAAGAGACCTTTATTCGAGTAAATCAGAACTTATCTCCTAGTAACTATTAAAGTTAAATCGGTTAAACGTATATGCTCTCCCTCCTTTAATAGTTTCACTATTTTACATCTCGTTTATTATGTAATGGAAATTTGAAAAGGACGTAGATTGTTCACCTATATTACGCAGAATATTTTAACCACAATATAGAACTTGGATTTGTTATCACTTGTATACTAAAGTTAATAATAAAATCCATCGAATATCCGTTAAATGAATATGAAAACAGATAATGGATCCAAGCTCTGCTATAATAAATTATATACTGTAAAATTGATTAAAAAATGGTTAAATCTAACCTATGATTTAATGGTAGGTCTAATATCTAGTAGTGATTTAAAAAAAAAGGTCGATTCAAATATAGATGTAAAACAAAAAGAATGATTTAAGTATAATTGAAAAAAATGAAACATGAGACACTAAAAGAACTACTTAAATTATTATATCATTAATAAATATGAATTACGTTTATTATTATTAATCTATTACGTCAAGAATCGCACGAATCATTTTTCAATAAGTGAAAATTGAAAAATGACAACTGTAAAGTACTGATTCTATGATTGGTATCCAGAGCAATTCATATTATATACGAAGCTAATGCCTTTATGCTTTGGAGGATAACCTGTTGGTGTAAAACACACTGAAAACTGGCAAAGTTGAAATAAAAAAAAAATGCACACCAGATACATCTCAAACTGAGAAGTATTATTAGTTACCAATCCATGGTTGTGATTTCTGTAATATCGTTTAGTTAATTAATATAAATTATAGTTAGTTGATAACTAGTTGATAACTAGCAATTAATTGTAATCAAACCAGTTGATAATAAATCGATTAGTTGTTTAACTTTTTTTAAATCGATTAGTTGAAAAGTTGCCAACTAGTATGTTTTTCAACTAACGATTTGAAACATTAAGTCATGTTAAACCATGAATGGATGTTAAACTATAAAAAATACAAAATAACGTCTAGGGGCATGGTTTGAATAATGGCCAGGATTAAATTAAGCTTAATTCGATCATAATTCGAAATTACACTTTTGGGAGTTATTTTGCATTTATAAGGAAAGTTCAATTTAGAAATGTTGAATAACTCTGATATAGATAGTATCGAATTCAGCTGATTTGAAGGAATGTGATGAATTTTATGATCATCAATAATTATTTTTTGGTAATGTTTTTGACAATAGTAATACTGTCATTTATTTGTCATTTTAATGTCATTTATAAAAATATTTTTTATGACTTGTCATTTTGCCATGGTTTTGTATAAATTTTTTTTATAATAAATGACATTGTTATTTTAAAATGACATATCATTTATAGTCATTTTTATAAAAATTTTTATGACCTTGTCATTTGCCATCACTACTTCAACCAGAGTTATGCCAGAGGTATTCTAATTCGACCAGAATTTCACCGGAGGTATTCTGGTTATCAACTGGATTTTCATGGGTTTTGGCTAACGCATACATTACACTTAATGTTGTTAGATTTTCTAACCATGTTCTAGCATCCTAGTTCCGCCCGTCCATCTCGTAATCGAGTATAGTTTTTCTTTGTCTGCTAATGAGAGTTGAACTGGCATCCTTACGTTTGGTAACCTGGGAGCATAGCCACTTATGCTATCGGCCTGCAGGTCGCTCCAATTTTTGGTATAAGTCAAGCTTATTTTTTTAAAAGACTTTAAAGCTAAATAACTTTTGTTCTACTGGTCCGTTTTAAATGATTTTACTACCAAAATGTTCGTCTCTTTGAGACAATTCCAACGAGCCCAAACCCACAAAAATCCAATTACAGGATTATAAGAAACGAGCCCAAACCCATGAAAATCCAATCATAGAATCATGAGAAAATGCGCTGTCAAATAAGATGACACACCTGTATAGTGAGAAAATTGGTTAGACATAGGTCTAACCAATTTTCTCACTATACAGGTGTGTTATCTTACTTGATAGAGCATTTTCTCATGATCCTGTGATTGAATTTTCATGATTTTGGGCTCGTTGGAATCATCTCAAAAGAGATGAACATTTTGATAATAAAATCATTTTAAACAGGCCAGTAGATTAAAAGTTATTTAGCTTTGAAGTTTAAAAAAAATAAGCTCTACTTATAAATTCCAAAAATCGAAGCATATGTTCTAATAAAATTAGTAGCATATTTGTTTCAAAATAAGCAATCTATATAAATTCTATTTTTTTAAAAAAATGACAATGAAATCAATTGTTAGTTAAACTAGCTATTGGTACAACCTAGGGGTTAGTAAAATTATTGGGGCCAATTTATTATAAATATATAGTTAATAAAAATGTTGCATAATTATTGTATAACAATCATATAAATGTATAATAAAATTATTCATAATACTTGACCACTAATTCAAAACAGGCTGTTGTTGTCTTTTATTTCTGCCATCTGGTAGGTTTGTATAGTAATTGAGCACATATTGGTGTTTACAGAAACTAAATATCACTCTTAAATAATAAAAGTTGTCAAATTCTGAATTTATTAACCTATATGCATTCATTTTAAACATTTAGTGCTATAAATTGCTATATAAAAGACCTGGATCTTTTACAGTCTTATATTTATAAATGGTAGTGAAATTCATTTTTAATTTTTCCAATTTTAACAATAATTTCAACAATAATTTCAACATTTTTAATATTTTTATAAATTAAATATAAAACAACTATTACATTTAATTTAATTTAGCTTTAATTAATTTTTGAAATAATTTTTAATATTAAAAAACTAATTTCACCAATTCAACATCAAATAATTTCAACAATTTCTACAAAAATTCTTCATTAAAAAGAGTAATTTCACCACCATCTATATTTATATTTACTAATATTAAAACTTATATCAGACTCAGGTCTAGTACATGATAGAGAGTTTGTACTATTAAAAAGAAAATTTAAAAGTATGTAGATTTTTCATTTATTGTGGGCGGGCTATATGTAGATATTTAGTAGATTTTGAGACTAAAGGTTTATCCCATATATATGTATATGGTCTTTAAAAATATTATAGATCAAAAAGCACATGTTTTATTATTTATAGATTTTGTGCTATTTTCTAACATTTTAGATAAGCCAAAATCTGTAATTATTAATCTATCATTATGCACTAATATATTCCTAATATGCTATGATATTGTTAATATAAATATAATAAAAGTAAGGAATAAAATAACCAGAAAAGCATTTTACAAAATCATAAATTTTATTAAATCCATTAGCTATATAATATAAATTCACTACTTTAAAACTGATGCGATACCCTATTCCATTACAAAAAACACAATCTTTGTTACAATTCGTTCCTAATTAGTAATATTTATTTTTAAATCAATGACCAAACAAAGAAATTAATATTATAGAATGATGCGCAATATGAAAAATTTTTATTGTACTAATTAAAAAATCATACATGCGAAAGCCTATTCATATTTATTGGTGCACAATATTTAGAGTATAGAACACCAAGTATTTGATATGCTATATAATAGTAAAAGAGATTGTGTTATTCAATACCTTCTTGATTATAGATAATGTTAAAAATATTTCACAATCAGAAGGTTTATAAACCAACTAGTTGACCAAAATGTTTAAATGTTGGCTATAGACTTTAAGAAAAGTATATTAATTTTTACAACAATTATTTTTATACAATACATTTTGTAAGCATTAATATATATCTAAAATTAATAGGTTAATCATCACCAAAATTTGTACAGGGATTACTATCGATTTTTATCATTATTGGATAGTAATCGATTTAAATCCCCCATGACGAGGACTATCGATTAAGATAGTAATCGATAATAATCAGTAATAATCGATAGATATTAGATTAAAAATCAGGAATAACAATACTATTATA
>QKWP01000613.1:166571-182618 GCA_003550325.1 Gigaspora rosea
CAGTTTTCTTTATTTGTCTTTCTCTTTTTTTTAACCTACTTTTTTTTGAAATTTTACTTTTTTTTTATGTATTCAAATTAAAGCATAATGCTAGTTATCAATTAATAACGCAATGATCGATATATAGCGATTTTGATTAGTTTGATGATAATCAATAATTGATTTATATCGATTACTTGCCTATTTTTCGTTATTAATCGATTTTTGATATATATCGATTTATAACAAATTAATCGATATAACGTTTAATTTTAATTGATATAAATCGATTATGCGTTATAAATCGATATATATCTGCTTAAAATATTTCGTGATGATTATTAGCAGATAATATATAAATAATACTGTAAAAGAATGTATAATAACGATCCTCATAACCAATTCCGGAGCTAAGAAAATCAGTACTAAAGTAGCTAAGTTCATTAAGTGAAGTACACTAGCTAGCTTAAAAAGAAAAAAAAAAGAATTTCATTCAGACTTTAATAAGATAAAAAGAAGTTCAGGCAAGAATAAACAGAGCTAATAACCAAAGAAACAAAAAATTACTTTTGAATTTTGTTGAAAAATTTTTTTTTAAGGAGATTGCCATTAATCCTGTACTGCAGATCACTGCCAAAACAAACAAGAGTAAACAAAGATGCATAAACAAATACAGAATAAACAAATAAACAATAAGCAAAAATTAGCTAAAAAAGAATTGAAACGTGTTGATATAAACAAATATACAACAAACATGTATTACTCTTCTAGAAGCAATAAAATCAACAAGAAGAAGCAAGAATTTAGTCTAATTTATAAGACCTGTTAGTACATACTCAAACATACATATGACTATTTGAACACTAAATTAGATATAAATTAGACAATTATGAAACAATATCTAGAAAATTTTAAAACCTTTTTGAAAAGATAGATGTAAAAATCTCAGATGAACTAAAGAATCTACAGCTTTTTGTTTCACAAAAAATAAAGAAGTAGCAAAATTTATGGGAATAGCCTACCTAATGTTGTTAGCCGAAATTGTTTTATGCTTGTAGAAATATTTCGACATTTGATATTTAGGCTGCCGAAATGTCTAAATATTATCGAAATCCTAAATTATGCCGAAATGTCTAAATAATGTCGAAATGTCTAAATAATGTCAAAATGTCTAAATTAAGAAATAATATGAAAAAACATATAGTAATAGGTTTGCTATCCAAACAAGCTCTAGCGTTCATACTTTAATATCAATACCTCTAGTCTAGGACTAATTATTTGAACTCATACCAATCAACTCACGTATAAACTACTGACCTCTCGGTTCTAAAATTTTCTAAACCCCAAGGTCCTAAACTACATGAAAACACAAGCATAAGAAAGATGTCTAACATATGCCCATATAGCTAAAGAGAATCGGGGCATCATCCTGCAGCATCTGTTTCAGGTCCCTGCACTGCCATTGCAGCCGCGGAACTGTATGTAAATATCACGAAGTAGGGATGCGAATCGATTCTAAAAATCAAAATCAATAATCGAAACCTCAAAATCGTTTTAGAATCGATGATCGAATTCTAAATCTTTATAGTTATTTCTTGTATTGAGTGCCTAATTAGATTCTATTTTTTATTATTTAATACTGTAAGTTATTAGGTTTTACAAATAATATGGAACAATGTACAAAGTTTTTTTGGTTGGTTTAAAGCTATACCAGAGCTTATTGCGCTTTGCGATCTCTGCAGATCATGTTGTCACGAGAAATCAGCCGATTTTTCAATTCTTGAAGAATTTTAATGATTTCAGATAAAACATAGATGTTTTTGATGAAAATGATGATCAATAAGGGATTAAAATTTTCCGCCATCATCACCATGTAAATCACAGGGTCACACTTTTTGCAAAGCATTATAATTCTTACATTAAGTCATATAGTATTATATTTAGTCAATTATTTAGACATTTAGTCACATAGTATTTATTCTGTCAACTATTTAGATATTTAGGCAAATTTAGACTTTTGACATTTCGAAAAAAAAATAATGCCATGTCGAAATATATTTAGACACTAATTGCCTAAATAGTTTACTAAATTAAGTATTTCGACTAACAACATTAAGCCTATCCAGAAACCATTTTCATTATAAAAATAGCAATAGAAAATATATAAATGGGAACAACACCAGATTTTAGCTGAAGAAGAAGACTCCAAACTGTCACTTTATTAATGAAGTTTCTGAAGCCAAAGTTAGGAGAAAGCTTTAGTAAAAAATTAGCACTTACAATTTCAAAAACAGGTACATCTAACTATGGTAATTGTGAGCTAAAGGATATAATTAAATCATTCATTGAGGCATTTGAACAAAAAAATGCTATAAATACCCAAGTTAAAATTGAAAAAGAAGAATCAAGCTCATCAAAAAAGAGATCTTTAAAGAAAATAAAGAAAAAAGGGAAGAGAAAAGACAAGAAACTTGAAAATAAGGAAGTAAAAAATGAGCAGTTAGTCATATTAGAACAAGGTACAGTACTGCCTATGCCTCTAGAAGAGTTACTTATAACAAAAGAATCAAAGATAATTGAGAATGAAGAGCCTATACAAGAAAGTCACAATATTAAAATAGAAACTAATTATAGGCAATCTAGTGTGTTAGATGAAGAGAATGCACAAAGAAATGAACACAGAAGTGTTAGAAACTTTACTTTGTAGAACTTGCCGAATAGTATAAGCAATAAATATATAATTGCAATAGTTAAGAGTATAGGTAAAGTCCGAAAAGTTCAAATTAGACATGGAAGGAATAACAAACCAGAGCTAAGCTAGCTATCGAAATGAACTAGAGATGTTACTCAGGTCAAAAATTTTGGCTCCAGTCAATAAGATTCGGGTCAGGTATTGATCCAGGTCATGAATCGGGTCAACCAAGTTGCCCAATTAGATTACCTCATATGACAATTGATTATCACTTGCCAATTAGATCTAAACATATCCAAATATAAATAAGTATGTACGTTTAATAAACTTGTGCTCAATGAGCACAAGTTTGTTAAACGTATATATTTCTATTAAACATAAAATTGAGACTTTTACTATTTAAATTTCGTAAAATAACTCTGTAAAAAGGGTTGTGGTGTGTAAAAGAGTTAGGATCAGACTTTGCTAGTATTGTGACTTTTTTTTGTTTCTGAGTTTAGTAATTCATAGCATCAAAAATGTTTATGACAATATGCCTAAATTCATGGAAAATATTCTTAATAATTTAAATAATGAATTTTATTTCTTATATTTATAAGATGACATTGATGCAAAATGTCAATTTAAATAAATGCAGGTATTAGAAATTATGTAAAATATTAATTTATTTAATTTATTGCGTAGCAAATATATACTAATTAATAATATATTGGAATAGTCTAGTCTAATATATTAATGACCTTATAAAAAGACAGTTGTATGATCGGCTATTGTCCTGGTAATTTATTTATACGTTTAAATTATTTTTGAGATTATAATGTTTGCACAAAATAATCATTATCCAAATAACTATACTTAGAAGTGAGGATTCAATATTTCAAATATTTTAATACGATAGTATGTATATTTTGCTAATACTATATAAAGTTATGTCTGCTTGATAATTTGTTTGATTAGATTGGTCAACAAACAATATTGGATTGATCAACAGTCACGTTTTGATTGAATGTCCTCTCTATGATGTTTGACTCGGGTTAGACTAATTTTTGACCTGTGATCTTATAACTCGTTGAATCGAGTTAACCCGTATGAGTTAACTGACCCGGGTAATATCTCTAAGATGAACGAAAAAAAGTATAAGCAGGTAGTTAAAAACTTATAGTCACTTTCATTAATTAATAAAAGTTTGGCAAAGTTCACACCAAATACAAGCGACAACCCAATATTGGAAGAAAGAAGAACCCATAATGCTAGGCTTAAAAATGTTCCAAAGAATGCAAAAGAGGTTTTGTTGTTAGGGCTGTGACAATATTATGTAATATCATAGGAGGGGAGGAGGTAAGCCAAAGTCTTATGTTACACATATATAATATATATAATTATATATAATATAATATATTACTAATATATTATAATTTTTAGCACTAATTAAACTTATTTAAAATATAATTATATACTGAAATGATGTATTTTTGAGTGCTAAGAAAGTTTATTTAGTAGCCAAAGGTATAATTCATTAGTAAAATTTTGCATGATGCCAAATTTTTATATTTTTATTAATTGATAATCCACTTGTCAACTGGAGAGTGGCGAAATGTGGTACTCTTCCATCTAAAATTATTTTTCTTACAAAGTTAACGTCACATGTCCACTAATTGAAAGTTGTAGAGCTTGTCAAGACGCATCTAACAGTGGTTAGATCATCCAAATCGGCTCAGTGGATGGCGAAATATCGTCGAATAACTATTGGCCAGCTATATAAAATCTCATGATGCAGATTACATATAAAAATCACTATAGGCGAAATGTGTCGTTATTCCATTTAAAACTTTCTTTCTTACTAAGTTAACGATACATGTTCACTAATTGAAAGTTGTAGAACTCGTCAAGACGCATATAATAGTGGATTATCCAAATCGGCCTAGTGGATGGCGAGATATCGTCGAAAAATGATTGGCCAACTATATAAAATCTCTATATAAACAACTTTTGTTTACAGAGATTTTATATAGTCGGCCAATCGTTTTTTGACAATATCCCGTCATCCACTAGGCCGATTTGGTGATCTAACCACCGTTAGATGCATCTCGACGAGCTTTACAACTTTCAATTAGTGGACATGTATCATTAACTAAGTAAGAAAAAAAGTTTTAGATAGAAGCACGCCACATTTCGCCTATAGTGATTTTTATATGTAATCTGTTATGGGATTTTATATAGTCAGCAAATCATTTTTTGATGATATTTCACCACCCACTGGGCTGATTTGGATGATCTAACTACTGTTAGATGCGTCTTGACGAGCTTTACAACTTTCAATTAGTAGACATATATCATTAACTTAGTAAGAAAAAAATTTCATATGAAAGAACGCCACATTTCGTCACTCGCCAAAAATTTTTTAAAATTGACCAATCAGAATCGTCTTACATGGGGGGAGGGGGTGTACCCTCATAGTAAATGGATATTACATAATATCTTTCACGGCCCTTAAAACAAGTTCATAGTTTAGGTGCAAAAACAGTCCACATCTTCAACAACAGACAGTTATAGAATTTATAAACAAGCAAAAAAAAGAAAAACAATAGCATTTAAAGCTTTTTATTTTAATACTAAGTTGCAATAGAAGTTGGAGCCAATGCAAGAGACTATGCAAAAGAAAGTTGATAACAGAAATAAAAATTGTCAAAAAGATACAACAGGTAGAATCAAGTGAAGGCTCTTGAAAGAGCCAAAAAAAGAAATAGCAAAAGCAGAACTAAAACAACCAAAACATCTAAAGAGAACTCTTATATGAATAAGAGATTATCAAGTACCACAATAGAAGAAAATACTCATAAACTTAAAATGGATAAAATTAAGAAGTTTTTGTTGAATATTACTAGCAGACTCAATAACATTGAAAGGAGTCAGACTAGCTTACTATCGTACTCCTAATGGGCATACCAGTTGTATATAAGGTAGTAGATGAACTAGCTGGTTTATTAAGCAGGGTTTCTGGTACTAATGTGAATAGGAAAAGGTTATTGCAAAAAGAAATAACTTTGAAAATAGGTTGTCACAATATTAATAGATTAAAAACAAATCAGCAGAAATTTGAAATATTGGACCAATGGTTAGATAAAGAAGCATTTGATATATCGTAGGTTTCCAAAAATAAGCTATCTTCAAAAAAAGCTACTTCTGGATTTTCAAAAAAATTTTTAAAAAAATTGTTAACAGTTGCTACATATAAAACTTTTTTTACTACTGTATATAAACTTCAAAAGGTCAATTAAGTAAAGTTATTTAGTACAACGAAATACATCTATAGTAAAGATTTTATGGCATTTGGACAACTTTTTATTAGTACATTTTTTAATTTTTCAAAAAATTTAACAATCTGAAAATAAGCTACCTCTATGATTTTTTGTATAACTTTTTGGCCAAAAAGGATAGCTTATTTTCAGACAAATACAGTAATTGCAGTAACAAAAACAAATATAGATAGAAAAGAAAAGTTATTTTTTAGAGAAAAAAGTTGAAAATTTTAAATTTTTTTGGTCAGATATATCGATGGATAAAAAAAAAGGTCTAGGAGTTATATTAGGTATTAGGTATAGCTGGAAAAAATATCCTAGTAGTATAGAAAAAATTAGTAAATTCATATGATAGTAGCAAGGCTCTATTTCAGGAATATGGAGCTAGTTATAATTGCGATTTATATTCCTCCAAATAATAAAAGTGAAATGGATAAGGGATAAATGAAATCACAGATATATATAACAAACAAAACATGTGAACATATATAGTAATTGTAGGGGACTTTAACTGTGCAGTTGATCTGAACTTGGATAAGATATCAAAAAACAAAACTAGTAGTTATAGAGTTTTAAAAATATATAAATGGCTAAGGAAAAATGATTTATAGATACGTTTAGATTTTTACATCCAACAGAAAAAAAAATCACATGGTTTAATAATCAAAGTAGTACAAGAATTGATCAAACATGGGTATTTGAAAACCTAATAGAAAGTCTGACCAAAGCAAAGATTTTGGATATGCAGTTTGTTATGTGTAGTAATCACAAAGCAATTTCCACAACATTATGGTTCAACTTATAGATTTTTGGCTCAACATTAGCAATAGAAAAGAACAGAAAGCATTCCAAAACAGTCTATCTATACAATTAGACTACTGCAGAAAATTGGAAGAATTATAAATTAGTACTGGATAAAAAGCTACAAAAGAAAAGGAATTGTTTAATAAATTGTCATACAATAATATTAGTAAAAATAAGAAAGGAAGTTGCCGAGTGCAGCTAATAAACCAAGTAAGGAATATCATTAAGCTAAGCATTATAGAAGTAGCAAATAAAAGCATACCAAGAAAAAAGGTTTATAATAATCTTTGCATAAAAGAGGTTCTAATAAAAAATCTAAGCTTTCTGTGTTAATCTCCAAAATGAGCAGATAAATGCAATTAGCAAAAAAGAATAACTTTAATATTAATTTAGAGAAAAAAAGATTGAGCATTAGTTTAGATATTGCAAAACAAAACAAGAAATTCAATCTTGATATGCCATGGTTGCCAATAGAAACCTAGAAGATTGATATGATAATATAAAAGAATGGTAGCATATTGTTAATAAGAAAAGATTAGATAAAATAGAAAGGTGAAAAAGAAAAAAAATAAAAGAGTATATAGAATGGAGATGCGAGATGATAGCAAATAATCAAGAAAAGATATTAAATAGTTTATTAAACCGACCTTAAAGCAAAGTCATAGTGGATAGACTCTTTAAAGAAGAAGGAACAACCAAGGTTTTGCTAATAAGCTCAAGTAAAGTCCTTAAGGAAACAAGAATATATTATAAAAATCAAATGCAGAAGAAGTATATGGTCACAAATTTATAAACTAATGAATTGTATTCACAGTACTTGGTTTTAGAATATACTATTAGAAATTTTAAAAAAAGAGTGGTACATGGTCCTGCGAAGTCTTAAAACCAAAACGGCTCCTGGTATCTCAGATATTACCTACAACTTGATTAAGAATACTGGCCCTACTACTTAATGCATTTTCTGACAGTTCGCAAATTATTGTATTATAGAGACAACACTTTCCAATAAGTAAAAATGCACACAGATAGAACTAAAAAATCTTTATTATAGATCCCGGCATAAAAAAGTCAAATTATATTCTTTGCGAATCAGGGTTTTTTATAATTAAGTAAATCAGTTTGGCAGGCATCTTTAAAAAATTAATAGTAATATGAATTATATTGGTAGATTGGTAGAGCACCTTGTGGCACACAATATAATATATAAATCAAAGTTATTAGTAAAATTTTTGCATAAATTTGATATAGTAATAGCTAAATTTTATAAATATTAAAATATCAAGAATTTACCTCTTAATATTCTCTATTACTATCTTTTAATTCATAAAGTAATTTAGGTAAACTTCAGATTTTTTATTTGAATAGATCTTAAATACCATTTAGGTGACCATTTTTTGCACTTGACTATGCCTATGCCATTTGATAACTCTATTTCATTTATTTTGTTTTTAAGAATTACTACCTCTAAAGATTAAAGATTAATATTAAAAAATAGGTTAAAAGTTTTATTGTTTTCAAATTTATAATCATGCTGCAATATACTGTACATAAATAAAATCATAAAAGGTATTTTTAAATGTACATATAGTACTTAATTTAAAAAAATTCAAGCCATATAAGCTTAATAAATAAAAAAACCATAATAAAGCAAATCATATGGGGTGGAGTCAATAGAAATGGGACAAATTTATTAGATAGATTTGTCCCATTTCTATTGACTTTACCCCATATTATAACTAGTACCTTTTTATATAACCTATATACACAAATCTATTTATAAGCAGTAACTTATTTTTTTGCGAATTATATAAAGCTAAAGACTTTATACAATCTTATAATAATTCGAATCTATAATAAGTTGATCACGTTTTTAAATTTATAGTAGTGTTCGTATATAGTTATAGTAGGAACCTGTAATAAAGACTTTCTAGTCCTGCGCAGATATACCCAATTCCGAAGAGTACAAATTGGAATTACAAACTAGAAAATGCCAGACCAATCGCTCTCTTAGAAACTTTCAGAAAATGCATAATAAAGATTTTGGCAAATAGGTTATCAGTGGTTCTAGTTAAATACCAAATCTTAAAAGGATAAAATTTCGCTGGTTTGCCTAGTGGCTTGACTGAGCACCCTGTAAATATAGTTAATATGATAGTAGAAGATACAAAAGAAATAGACGTAGAACTGTGGCTAGTACTACAAAATATGAAAAAGATATTCGATTCAGTTTCACTTAGTATGTTAAGAAGAGCAATAGAAAGAATCAAAATATTGGACAAAACAATAGGGTTAATTTTATTACTCTTTGAAAATTGAGTGTTTAAAATTATAACGGCAGCTGGTCTTACAAAGCCAATAGAAATAGTGAATAGAATTGAACAAGAGGAGGTTCTCTATAGCATATTTTTTATAATCTCCTTTTGTAAGAGTTCAAGAAGCAGTAGAACTAGATTACTATATCAGTATTTCAGAATCCAGGATGAGACTAGAGAACTATATACAAAAAAAAAAGATCAAGGTAGTTGTAGTAGTTTATGCAAACAATACTACTTGGTTGGCGCCAAACAAGCAGGTTATAAAAAAGACGCTATTGATAGCAAACAAGTTCTTTCAGATTAATAATATACAAATTAATGTTAAGAAGTCAAATCTGATTGCTTTTAACCCAAAAACAAAATTAGAAGAAAAAAACATTATGTTTGGTAGTGAATCTATAGTTGAAGAAAAACTCTATAGTATAACAAGATTGCTAGGTATTTGGTTGAACAGCAGATTGAATGAGAAACAATTGTTCTTAAAAGCCAAAGGAATAGTACAATAGATGGTCCAAACATTGAGATAAAAAAAGGCTAATAGCTAGTTAATTGGCATATATTAACAATATATATATTATTTCTAAGCTATATTATTTTCTTCAACTCTCAAAAATGTTAATTAATAAAATTTATCAGCCAATTATTAAGCTAGCAAAAAACAAACTAGAGCTTCAGATTACAATACCTAACTATGTGGTAATATATAGAAATATTGGAAACTTTTGAACTTTAGAGGCTGAGTTACTAAATAAGCAAATTACTAGCATACACAACTGATTAAACGATGAAGGTCAAATCAGTGCAATTACAAAAATTAGAATTGAACAAGGTCACAAAATAGCTGGCTTGGTAGAGAACTTTGGACTCTATAATGGTAGTAATCCAAAGTTGTTAAAAAAGCTATAGATTCAACCAAGCTATGTTGGTTTTATTAAGAGCAAAGAAAATCAATATTTTTATTAGAGTGTCACAAGACAGTTGGAAGCTATGCAGTGCAGGTATAACAATTCACAGCCTGCTTAGAGACAAGATTGTAATCAAATATGCTAAGGTGCTTGTGACACTTGATATAGTTTTTTTGCGCCAACTCCTCAATAAACAGGAAAATACACTTATCTCATGGAGCCAGTATATGCGATCAAAAAACAAATCAAATAGAGGGAAAGTTCTTCAATAGTTCTAAGACCTTGAGGAAACTGTTCTTGCAAACCCTTTTACAAGAGAAGTTAGACATAAATTTCAAGTATTAGAAGAAAATAAACTAGCACCTTTGATTAAGTAAAAAGAGATTTCACCAAATAGGAGAAAGAAAAAATGGGTACTAATAAAGGGTAAAAAGAATGAAATAGATATATAAAGAGTAGTTAAAAAAAAAGAAAAGAAGGTGCTAGTAGAAAAATGGTCATCTATTAATAAGGAAAAAGCTAGAATCAAAATAATAGCAAATCAAACAAATAATACAAATAAGTTGCAGAGGCAATGGGTTTAAAAGAAAGAAATTTTTATAGCACTCCAGGGTGCCAAAAAACAGGAGAGTGATTGGGTTTTTAATATATTGACAGATATGGTTAAAAGTTTATTAGAAAAAGGTGTAATTAAGAAGAAGGAATTAAATAGAATTTCTAAAACAAGCCTGATAGTGATAATAAATATAAATATGATAGAAATAGAATTAATAAAAAGGCAGTACTTTAGTTATTATTGTGAAAATCTGCTACTAGAGCAGCTAAGTAAAAATATTAGTATAGCAGAAATTCAGTGATTGTCTAAATGGACGGTTCACTTCACAAAGAAAGTTTAGAAAATAAAAAGAGCTGTAAGCAAGGCTTAGGATGAATACAGGTCAACAAGAAGAAAAAAATAATTTAGGAGGACAAGAACAAAACTAGCAGCAATCTGGGTGGTCTTATTATTAACGCTACAAAATAGTAAGATTAAAATCTATACTGATAGTGCAGCTGCTATTCTAGAAATCAATGCAAGTGAAAGAATCAGATCAAATAAAAAGTAGCTGTGGCAAAAGAACTATAATTTATTACTTAAGGTTCTTGATTAAAACTTAAAAGTAGAGATAGTCAAAGTTAGGGTTATAGTAATAATTATTGGAATGACAGGGTAGATGAAATAGTGAAAGAAGGCCAAGCAGCTCCTGTTCTTATAGTACAAAATACAAAATTAAGTTCAAGAATTAGATACAATATGTACTGGCAAGACAATCTTATCGAAATGCCAGTACAAAAGGTTATAAAAGAAATTGAGGACATAATGATAGCAGCAGAATGAGAATATTAAGCATCTCTAGTTGGCTAGAAAAGAAGGACACTATTGTACATAGGCGTGGAAAAGTTTATGAAAAAGAATTAAAATGCAAAGTGGTATAAGGTGCACTTTAATATATAAAGGAAAAAACTCAACTTTTTGATAAAATGTTTGCATAGTAGGCTTTTGACCCTTAGTAACCTTAAGATAGTGTGTTCAGATCTCTATAAAAATGATATATATAAAGTGTATAAAAAAGATGCCAAAGAGATACAGGAATACTTGGAAGTGTATAAAGCTCAAGAGACATGTTGGCAAAAGAATGAAAAAGCAGTTGACAAGTTTATACTTGTACTTCTAAACAAAAATGGGAAAAGGAGCGAAATTTCAATAGTGCAGCTTTATGATTCGCTATTCAGTGCTAGTATATAAGAAAAGAAAGAAGTACTGAAGAAGCCTTAATAAAGTTAGATTACACAAGAAATGATGTGAAATTAATCCTGTATTACTTCCCTCTTATGGCATAGGACTACTTTTATAAAATAAATTGGAGTGAGAGATGCGAAAAAATAGCAGAATAGGAATGAAAAGAAGGAATCCAGTGGACACATAAAAGAAATAGATGGAAAAAAAAGGGTTCGAGTTCAAAAAGTATAATAGTTAAAAGAATAAGTAAGAAAAGAAATTCTAATTCAAATTATGCAGAGAGCTCTACTAATGAAGAAGAAAAGAATAACGAGGAAGTTAAAAGAAAGAAGATGGAGCAGAAGCGAAGTTCTCTTAACTTGTATATGTCAGCAACAGGTGATAGAATATTAGTTGGTAGAAAACCATTTTGGTGTAGCACTTAGGCTGGTTAAACATAGCTTCTAGTTTCTGAATGATCTTAAACTAGTGAGGTAGGTTGCACTTGGGTGCCTGAGGGTAGCCAGGTAATATTAGACTTGCAAAGGGGGCATCCATAATAACATTATACAAGAGGGGTTGGATGTATGATAATGTTTTTCTCAATAAATAGGGGGGTCAAAAAAATCTAACATAATTTTTTTAGAAAAAATTGTCTAAAAATTGAATTGGTGGTTTAAATTTAATGATTTTGGTACCATTTGATTTGTCTCAGTGAGAGGAGTCGAATGGTACCAATTTCATTTTATTTGGATCACTGGATCAAAAGTTAGAGCAGTGTCATTAATCACCTGATTATTTTTTATCAGAGGCCTACCCCCCTCCCTCTTCCTCAATATATAAATAGTCAGGTTCTTATATATAATTTCAACTTTTTTTACCCCCCTCCCCCCCTAAAAAATCACCTGATTTTTGTTACTCCCCTTATTGGCCAAATACTATTGGTTATTATATTTCTTATAAAATTATTATAAAATTAATAGTTTTTTGTGAAACTTTTGATCCAGTGATCCAAATGAAATGATTTTGGTATCATTCGATTCGTCTTACTGAGACAAATCAAATAGTACATAAATAATCTAAATCAGATTCCTGTATTACAATATATTCAAGTTTTTGTAAAATTTTATATATAACATACAGATTTTGAAAAATTTTTTTATATAGTAGAGGGGGGTCAAGCGCTACTATGAAGGGGTATATAATGTTATTTATGAATATCTCAAATTAGAAGAAACAAGTGTATTAATTGTAGTGATATACTTAGTATAGTCTTAGTATCTTAATAAAGTACTAATGAAACTGCCAAAGTAAAAAAAATATATATAATAATTAATTAGTAATTCGTGAGAGATAGGAAGAATTACTATAGTAATACTATATATGCATGAGGGGATATTAAATAAGTATTAAATATAATAAAAACAATTAATACCTATAATCTAGAGCCAGAATTAAAATTTTCCAATTCCTGTCAAGTCAACATTTTTTGTTTTGCTAATAAAACTGTAGAGGCAAGTTTTCTTTTTCTAATGGTGGTAAAATCACCCAAATTGGCCTAATATATCAAGAAATATTCTCATTTTTGTCTTTATGATCATATGAAAATTTTTTGTAGATTTGCAAAGAAATTTCATATAGCCACAAAGACAAAAATAAGAATACCTCTTGGTATATTAGGCCAATTTTGATGATTTTACTACCATTAGAAAGAGAAAACTTGCCTTTACAGTTTTGTTAGCAACACAAAAGATTTTAACTTGGCAGAAATCGAGAAATTTTAATTCCAGCTCCAGATTATACATATTAATTGTTTTTATTATTTAATATCTCTATTTCTATATATAGTAATTCTGTACATTTCTCATGAATCACGAATTAAATAATAAAATATGTAATATGATTAAAAATATTTAAAATTTAATATATATTATATAATAATAATAAATGTAACGGCTGATGCTGATTTTGGCTGATGTTGAATATCATGTGACATTTTGGTCCGGAAATTGCAGATCAGAAAATTTCAAAACAAACATTCGTTCTGCCATAAATCAGTTATAACTCAAAAATCTGCATAAGAAACAACCATTAGTGTTCTAACAAAAAGCTTTCCTTGAACAATTTTGCTAATATACCTACTAACATTTAAACTAACCCTAACCCTAACTTAAACGAAGATAAGTTTAATGACTACCTCAGTATCATCATCAAAAACCACGTGACCAATGAATAAATTCTTTAAGTTTTTGTTTATGTTAGGGTTAGTGTCTAGAATTTAGAAGGTTAGAAGGTTATATAGTAAACTTGTTTGTGAAAAATTTTTGTTAGTGCACGAAATGCAGTTTCTTATGCAAAACTTTGATTTTTAACAAATGATGTTTGTTTTGAAATTTTCAGATCTGCAATTTCAGAACCAAAATGTCATGTGATATTCAGCATCAGCCAAAATCAGCATCAGCCGTCACACTTAATAATTTTATTAAAATTTTACTATTATAAAAAAGAGCATTTTGTACTACATATTATAAAATTTTTGGCTAAATTAATTACAACTGTAAGGGGGCTTCCAGAAATCAGCTGATTTTTTTTACTATGAGCCCACCTCACCTCTACTCCACTCACTCCCACCTGATTACCCAATCAGCCAATCAGATTTTATGATTATTAAAAAGTTAGATATAATATTTAATAGTAAATAACTTTTGATCTACTGGGCCAACTTCGATGATTTAACTACCAAAATGATCCTCTCAATGAGAGGATTCTAGCAAGCCCAAAATTATTAAACCTAATCGCTGGATCCTAAGATTAGAATAGATTTGTGCTACTATAGAAGTTTTATAATTTATTAAAAAATTATAAACCATTTATAGTAACACAAATTTATTCTGATCTCTGGTTCCTGTAATTGGATTTTTACGATTTTGGCCTGCTAGAATCCTCTCATTGAGCTGATCATTTTGGTAGTTAAATCATCGAAATTGGCCCAGTAGATCAAAAGTTATTAACAATTAAAAATTAATTTTCAATTGTTAATAACTTTTGATTTACTAGGCCAATTTCGATAATTCAACTATTAAAATGATCAACTCAATGAGTGGATTCTAGCAAGCCAAAAATAATTAAAATCTAATTGCTGGATCCTTAGATTGGAATAGATTTGTGTTGCTATAGAAGTTTTATAATTCATTAAAAAATTATAAACTATTTATAGTAATACAAATTTATTCTGATCTCTGGATCCTGTGATTGGATTTTTATGATTTTAGGCTTGCTAAAATCCTTTTATTAAGCTAATCATTTTGATAGTTGAATCATTGAAATTGGCTTAGTAAACAGGACCCTGGACATCTCTCATATGTGTCATAACTGGATTTTGGCTATTTTTGGTCCAATTTGCTAAAAATGACAAAATATATTTGTTTAAATAACTTTTGATCTAGTAATTAGAATTGAATAAACTTTTTTTTTGTTAGATGCGCCTCACTGAGAGCTTCGTTTTAAAAAAAAATTGTTCAAATTGGTCTACTGGATGCCAAGATAATTTGTAAAAACTGTTTTGTGCTTCATTTTTAATTGTTAATAACTTTTGATTTACTGGGCCAATTTCAATGATTTAACTACCAAAATGATTAGCTCAATGAGAGGATTTTAGCAAGCCCAAAATCATTAAATCCAATCACATGATCCAGAGATCGGAATAAATTTGTGTTACTATAAATAGTTTATGATTCTTTAATAAATTATAAAACTTTTATAGCAATACAAATCTATTTTGATTTTAGAATCTAGCAATTAGATTTTAATTATTTTGGGCTTGCTAGAATTCTCTCATTGAGTTGATTATTTTGATAGTTGAATTATCGAAATTTGCCTAGTAGATCAAAAGTTATTAACAATTGAAAATTAATTTTTAATTGTTAATAACTTTTAATCTACTGGGCCAATTTGATGATTTAACTACCAAAATGATTAGCTCAATGAGAGGATTCTAGTAAGTCCAAAATTATAAAAATCCAATTACAGAATCCAGAGATCAGAATAAATTTGAGTTAATATAAATGGTTTATAATTTTTTAATAAATTATAAAACTTTTATAGTAATATATATATATTCTGATTTTAGGATCTAGTAATTAGATTTTAATGATTTTGGCTTGCTCATTGAGAGGATCATTTAGGTAGTTAAATCATTAAATTTGATCTAGTAAATTAAAAGTTATTAATTATTAAATATTGTTAATAAATCTATAATTTTGATCAAAAATAATTTTGTAACTTTGGCCAGAAT
>QKWP01000613.1:184673-201186 GCA_003550325.1 Gigaspora rosea
GCTGATGCTGATTTTGGCTGATGTTGAATATCATGTGACATTTTGGTCCGGAAATTGCAGATCAGAAAATTTCAAAACAAACATTCGTTCTGCCATAAATCGGTTATAACTCAAAAATCTGCATAAGAAACAGCCATTAGTGTTCTAACAAAAAGCTTTCCTTGAACAATTTTGCTAATACACCTACTAATATTTAAACTAACCCTAACCCTAACTTAAACAAAGATAAGTTCAATGACTACCTCAGTATCATCATCAAAAACCACATGACCAATGAATAAATTCTTTAAGTTTTTGTTTATGTTAGGGTTAGTGTCTAGAATTTAGAAGGTTAGAAGGTTATATAGTAAACTTGTTTGTGAAAAATTTTTGTTAGTGCACGAAATGCAGTTTCTTATGCAAAACTTTGATTTTTAACAAATGATGTTTGTTTTGAAATTTTTCGATCTGCAATTTCCGGACCAAAATGTCATGTGATGTTCAGCATCAGCCAAAATCAGCATCAGCCGTCACAATAAATAAAAATATAAAATTTGATAATGCAAAATTTTAAAAAATTTTGAAAATATGCAAAATATTTGAAATATTGTAAAAAACTGTAGTTTTACATGATAATATGCAAAGTATTGCCTCCTGCGACCCCTGAAATAAGATAATTAGATAGAGGTTTGTATTGTTTTATTTGGCCTATTTTATAATATTTTTTTTTTTTAGTTTTAGAGGCCAGATGCGTTGGCCTTGATTTTTATTAGAGTTTTGTAGAGTTGTAATATTTGTTACAAAGATGAGAGTACAACTAGCCACATGTGCACTTTTGGTGCCTAATTTAAGTAGTCCGCCCAAAGGTTCTATACTAGCTGCCATACCTACAACCCAACTACGGGAATTGTCTATTTAAACCCTCTGGTCCCTGCTTCTCCTATTACTATCTGACACACTGTCATATGCAGGTGTTGTAGGGCCCCAACCCTATATAGTATTGAAAGCCTTAGACCTATTTTACCCCACACCGAATGCCTACTGAATAACCTTTGTATCTCATTCCACTTCAGTATATTGGATTTAGCGACAATGCCGCCTGCCCTTATTAGGTTTATTCCGATCCCGGCCACCTACCTTCTTTTGGTAGTACCATTGTAGATCTTCACTATTACCTCCTAACTCGGGGCTTGCCAAATGAGTTTTCATTTCTCTGGTTTCCTGGATTTTTTGGTGTAACAATACACCATTGCACCATAGCTTCTATTCAAGATAATAGGACCAAGGTAACAGGTTTTTACAACCCAACCGATCTGAGTGACATGATTACCAAACACAGGCCTATTATTCAAAACGTTAACAATGAGATTTGAACTATCGATCTGCCGCTTGGGGAGTGACACCTTGACAACTTCACTAAGGCTCCACACCTCCTTTTTCATAATATTTTGCAATATATTTTGCAATATTTTGCAATATTTTGCAATATATTTCAAAATATTTGAAAAAATTTATACCGAAATTTTTCAAAAGATTGCAGTTCTTTTTTGTGTCAATTGCAATTTTTTTAAAAGATTTTTTTTTTTTAAACTTTGGCAATTTCGCCGGTGCATCCTTTATTAAGACTTTGCAATGATACATGAGTTTACAAATTGTAACGAGGATACAACTAGCCACTCGTACACTTTTGGTGTCTAATTTAAGTAGTCCGCCCGAAGGTTTTACACTAGCATCTGTACCTACAACCCGCTACAGGTGTTGCCTATTTAAACCCTCTGATTATCAAATTGCTTACCCAATCATACTCAACAAGTAAATGCCCGACATCCCCCGGCTGCTTTTAAAGTGCCCAGAAGCGATCTGCCGCACCAGACCTAATCTACTTAATTTCAACGTATCTGGAAGTTTACCTCATGATCCATGTCCCACACACTTCAACACAAGGTTTTTTCAGCCACCTATCAGTAGCCGAATTTGCCCTTATTAGGTTCATTCTGATCCCAGCCACCCATCTTCTTTTGGTAGTACCGTTGTAAATCTTCACTATTACCTCCTAACTCAGGACTTGCCAATGGGTTTCCATTTCTCTAGTACCCTAGATTTTTCAGTGTAACAATAACACCATTGCGCCATAGCTCCCATTCAAGATGGTGGAACCAAGGTAACAGGCTTTTAACCCAACCGATCTGAGCCACATAGTTACCAAACACAGGCCTATATTCAAAACATCAATAGTGGGATTCGAACTGTTGACCTGCTGCTTGGGGGGTGACACCTTGACCACTTCTCTAAGGCGCCACACCTTTTTTCAAAGATTTTAGCATGCAATTTCTTTTGAAAAATTTTATATATTTATTTTGCTAATGTACATCATCATATATCATTGTTGCTAAAGTATCTTTAATAGAAATTAATATGACAATTTGAATATTTTTAAAATAAGTTGAATAATTTTTGCTTTTTATTATTTGCCCAATATTCATTTCATTGCAATTGGGTTTCAAAAATATAGTAGCTAATACTGATTTTTTGCTTTTAAAAATATGTTGACCACTAAGTGCCTTTATCCATGCTAAAAAAGAAAAAAATTATTTTTGGGTAATTGTATCATATATATATGCATGCTTTTCTATTTTTTTATATAGAATGCAACTCTTTGCAAACTTTTTAAATATAGGAAAAAACTATACACTTTGGCCATTAAGATCAGGACGGAGCTGATAAAGTTGTTGCAAAGCTTTATCTTTAGTTGATGTTGGTTCATTTGTTACCTTTTCAAATAAAATTCTATTTCTCTAAAATGATAGTATAAATGGTTTAATATATTTTACCAAGTTTGTATATAATAATATGCTATTTTAAGATACTTATAGGCTTCAAGTCATGTATATGATTTTCTTATCTTTATTTCTTTTAACTTACAATAATTGAGCATAATATATAATTCAGTTTTTTAACAATAAAAAACCAGCTATAAAATTTCTTTATAATTAATTACTTACCTTTGTCTATTTTGAGTTTCAAAAAAAAAAGATATCTTAGTAGACGCATTATTTTTAAAAAATTAATATCAAGACTTTGACTAGTCAAACACAATACATAAGGTAAAAAGGGGTAATTTGATGAATAGGAATAATTTGACAAATTTGGATATCATGTGATCTAATGATTGGGATTGAATAATTTTTATGCTATTTAATTCGTCTCGATGAGACAAATTGAATGGTACAAGAATCACCCGATTCTGATCACTAGATCACAAGATATCATCAAACATTTGCCAAATTTACACTTCATCAAAATCTTTCTCAAAGATCTTTTTTGTGTAGCATATAATCGATGATATATTGTGACTCATTAATCAGAATTAGATGATTTTTATACCATTTGATTCATATCATAGAGATGAATCGAATGGTATAAAAATTATCCAATTCTGATTGCTGGATCACATGAGATATCATCAATTTGTCAAATTACCCCTACCTCTCTAAATTTAAACTTTTTGATACGATGTATAATTCCATTTAATGTCTCTTTAAAAAAAGATGTTATATTACTAATTTTATATAAAATAATTCTAAATCATGTATAAAGTTTAATACAAAAAATAAACCATTTATTTAATATTAAAATAAATAAGTTTTTATTTTAACTTCATCAAATTACCCCTTTCTACCTTATGAATTTTATATAATTTTCATATAAAATGACAATTTTTGTATTACAATTAAACTCGTGTAACATTTGAATTGCCCCTATAATTTTACTAACCAACCAGAGTAATGTGATGTGTATTCGATATTTAATGCTAATATTTATCAATACCCACGGGTACTCCGTTAGATTATCTATTTTAAAGTCGGGTAACGGTTACTATCCGTTTGGGGCACCGAATATATGGTTAACCGTGGATAAGCGGTTAATGGGTCCAATCTCTAGTACCGGTTTTATCAAATGGCTTCATAAAAAAAAAATTATGATCCTTGGCTTTTTTGTTTATATATTGAAACTACTATTAATCGAGAATTTTTATGTTAAGTTACTACATAATAAAACTAGGAGGTTGTTAAATATCGCCAATTAGATCACAGGATCTTGAGTAAAAAAACGGAAGAAAAATTAGGAAAAATTACAAATAAAATCAAAAATTTTAAATAACTTGAAATTTCATTATATAAACTAGTCTTGGGCTTCTAATTAAAAGTTTTTAGAGCTTAATTTTGCATATAAATATGCACCCTCTAACCTAATATTAATACTAGTTCGGACCCTAACCCTAACTAATAATCATTTTAATTTTTTTTTAAATATTAACCTGCGATATCGCAGCCTGCTAAATTTATCAAAATCCTAAAACTAAATTCCAAAATAATGGTACTTTATACCTGATTTCGTAAAAATTTGCTTTATTAATATAAAAATTTCACTTAAATATAAAGATATACAAAAAATAATTGAATTGAAGCTGGAAATTAGGGTTCTCAACTTAAAAATATAAACCCTAACTAACCTAACTATAAGAAAAAAACTAAAAAATGGCTCAAGAATTTGAAAATTTCACATTAAATTTTTAAAAAATTTCCAATTTCAGTCATTAATTTCGTCCTGATTATACCTTTCCTGATCACTACAATTCCCATCACCAGAAATATAATTGTCAAAGAGTAATCAAGACACCTATATTCTATTTCATCAAAATAGTAGTCGTCATCATTTCATCAGAAAATTCTTGGGGGATTATTATCTAATTTAAGAAAAGCTTACACTTGAAAATTACTTCACAGACATGGTAAATAATCATGTAATAGAGTTTACCTATGAAATATGTTTTCTCTCAAAGTTTTGGAGTTAGAATTATTAGTCTTAGGATTATCGCATAAAAAATTCGCAGTCTCTTAATATTAAACCAATCAAGTCACAAAATCGGGTAAATCAGAAATTTTGCTTACAAACCACCTTCTATGTCGTACTAACATTCACCCTAATCCTAACATCAAAAGTTACATTTTTAATAGAAAAATACTGAAGGCAATTTCTTTTTTATGAACAGATAGATTGCGAGACCTAAAATTAGGTAGGAATTCAAGGGGAAAGGGAAATTACAGATAAGGACCCAAAATCGAAAATAATCACCGATTAAGGCCCGATATTTGAAAATTATTACAAATAAGGGACCAAATCGGACAAAGTAAACGCAGCAGTAATTGCCTTTCATGATTAAAAATAGATATTTAAAAAAATAATCGCTATATCATACTGGCACACAAGTTTATTATAAAGTTTACTACGTGCTTTAAATGTTCCATAGAAGCTGGGTGAGTTTGATCATGAGGATATGAGGAATCGATTTAACTATATGAATGTAAACGACTTTGTACTTGTTACCTAAAAGGCATTAACTAACTAACTTCATTCGTAGGACAAACAACAAGTAACTTGTTTGGTTTATTAGTTTTAAACTTTTAAGGTGAAGAATATTCGACGGAATAAATGCCTAAGGCAGAACGAACTTTTCCTATTAATAAAAGTAATTTTACATCTGACATTATGTTGGATTTTTAGTTATATTAAGAGATAATTCTACAGCGCAAATAATAAATGGATTTGTGGATCGAATGGACCAAAGGTATGCGATTTTATTTTACATTTGAATTTATATATTTATATTCAATTTATTATTAATTAATTATCATCCATATATTTCTTATGCGTTTAACAATTAACTATAATTAACTATATACTATATGTATTATGAGTCACATTTGAGTCATTGAACTACGGAACTTAAATCACGGGTCTTTAAGCGCAGAGTTATTTTGGGCAGGGATGGTAAATGACTTTAATGACAAATGACCAGTCATTGGTCATTTCACGGCCCAAATGACTTGAGAAGGTCATTTAACTCTGGTTAATCGATTATCTAATACTTTTTAGCCAATCAAAAATTGATTATTGTTCTTTGTAAAATAAAACGTTGCTATATGATATCTAATAAAAATTATTATATTTGTCTGATAAATAACTGAATCATTTGATGAATGATTACCATTTGTATTTTGACTAAATGACTAGGTCATTTCCAAACCGGTTGTAAAACGACATTCTAATCGAATCATAAGATCAGGTATGAAGTGATTAAAAAAAACACTAGACAAAAAATAATGTACTGTATTTACTTTTTTTAAAAAAAAAATAAAAAAAGTTTGTGAATATCGATTGTAAAATGATATAAATCATTTTCGAATTTACAAATGGCATGTTAATATTAATAATCGACGTGAATTGAGAAATGATGCGCTAATGACCAAATGATCCCGGTCATTTGGTCACGAGTCATTTCCAAATGACCCAAAATTTGAATGACCTCAAATGAGCGGTCATTTTGAGGTCATTTGAGTTCATTTGAAAAATTGGCAAATGACCAGCCATTTACCATCCCTGATTTTGGGCCCTTATTTTTTCAAATATCGGGCCTCTATCGTTAATATTATTTTCATGTTAGGCCCTTATCTGTAATTATTTTCTATTTTGGGTAATTTCCCCTTAATTCAATCTATGTTCTACATACTGCATAAATATATAAAAAACTCCTAATAACTACAAAAAGTATTCCTAACCTTAAATAAATTTAACTCACCTCTAAATTAGAAATAGCTATTAATTGAATTTTCTGCGGTGACTATTTTCCAATATCATTATTTTACATTACAGAAATAAATAGCAGTAAAGCACTTTGATGATAAAAGGTTATTTAATTATTTAATGCGACAGATTATAATGAAATCAGATTAAAATGAAATATGTATAGTATAAAAAAATCCGAAAAATCAAAATTTTTGGGGTGCATTTTTTAGGGTTAGGGGTTAAGGTTAGATGTTAGTTTTAGAGTAGTTTATATTAAACAAGTATAAATGGAGTTCAGAGGGTTAAATAGAAACACACATTTCATTTTAATCCGATTTCATTATGATCTGCGACATTTAATATAATTAATGTCGGTGAGTCAGGCACATTCGAATATTTTGAGATACAGTATAAGCCCATTGATAAATTAATGAATTAGCAAACACTAATAAAAAATAAAAATACAAATAACATCAAAACAATTAATTTAAAAATATTAATTTGAAATTATTATTAATAAGTTGATGTATGTTTTTAATAGCATATGAAGTATAGTATATACAGTATATACAGTATATACGAAAATTTAATAAAGGTAGATTTGGTAGATTTACAGATCTAGAAAATCTAGAAAATTAAAATGCGACTCATGAACATATTTGTCCTAAAAGAATTAACTAAACATTTTTGGAATTCATTTAATTGGTATCTTTCACGTTTTTATATGTATTTATATATTTTACCAAATAAGGTTTTGACTTTGAAGATTTTATATCACTTCAAAAAAAAAGAATACGGTAGTAACCTTTATTATAACGGTGGGCATATTGTACCCGGGTAGAAATTGCTATTATGCGGCATAGTAATTTTTTGTCCGAGATTTTCCCCAACGGGTACAATATTTGGTTGTGCGAAAATTTCAGGAATCTATATAGATTGTCTATTATTGACTTTCTATCAATTATAATTATTCTATTTATTTGAAAAATCGGTACTTCGGCAGTAAAACCACATCTACTTTTTATGAAGAAATAATTTAAACTCTTCTTATTACCTTTGGAATATATAAGAAAACAAATACTATCGTGATCATGATAATAATAATAATAATAATAATAATAATAATAATAAAGGTATGATTAAAATCAGATTCCTGTAATTCCATTGGATGTTTAGAGTAACGTTCTATCTGCTATACTTACGTCTGAAATGAAAATACAATAGGTCATATTAATAGTTTTTATACAGTATATTAGATTAAACTTACCAGATGCAAGAATGCAAAGCTTCAACAGAATTATATAAGTTTACTACTTGTAAATATATCAGATATAGCAATAAACAATAATTTTATTTAATAAATAAAATAGTTGTTGAAGCTTTATATGATCTGATTCATTAAACGTTATTTAACATGATTCATTAAAAATACTCTCTGTCTGATATGGGTATTATTATAAAAGTTCGATAGTCAATCAGGTGGATCAGTCTATTTATTGTCACGGCCGATGCTGAAGTTTTGGGGTCTCGATTTGAAACTACAGTATAAGCCCTGCTAAAATCCACATATACTTTATAAATATGAAATCTATACCCAAACTCTACCCTAACCCTATAAGACAAAAACGAAAAAAACATCCAAAAAAAATTTAAAATTTTATATCAAAATAAGTCAAAACTTCAGCATCAGCCGTGACATTAATTAATGATTATTAATGATGGGAAAAATGCATTAATGTTCACGTTATATTTTCCGAAGGAAAATATCAGCAAAAAATTTTTACCATCCCGACCTTTGCTCGTCCTTTATATTCATTCATGGAATTTTTTTGGAACTTTTGTATTCCTATTCCTTAATTCCATCCGACATTACACTCTCTGGCCTAAATTATACATACTTTAATTTTCACTATTTAAAATTTGGATTATGATTCCGAAACATACGCGTATTACAGTATTAATGTGACGCATGTCTAATGATTATAATGGAGGCCCCTTCATAAGGTCGTTATTTACCAAATTCTTTTCCTGTAATGGTAATATTTTAATAATTTAAATAAATTGAATTAGCATTATGTTTATTCAATAAGAGAAAATAAATGTCTTAATTAATCAAGATACAGTATTAATTTGCATTAAACTAATTTGGTATAATACTGTAAGTGTTGAGAAATAAGATGGCGAAATTGATAAAGAGAATGAAATGCTATTGTTGATAGTTAAGTTATATGCTAAGTTCATATTAATCAACTCATTATATAATACTAAATTCTTTACGTTATAAAGGATATTATGTTAAAAAAGGCCACCAAAATACGATACTCGTTTATTTCTAAGTACGCACTGTTACGTTAATCAGTGGATCACAAATCAATATTTTGCAGATTATCATATGAAACTAAGATAATAAAATGATATGATAATAATTAAATATCATATATGGAAACCCCTAAATTACTTTAACATTATTATCGCGTTTTTCAAATTACTGTCACAAAAAACTTTTAAAATTTTTATAAATAAATCTGAATAACTTCTCTAGAAATTCAAGACTCTCCTTTATTTTTAAATTCTACGGTATTTTCTCTAATAGTAAACTAGTTAGTTAGTTTGGCAAAATACTATATTATCAAAATTCTCTTTTTTTTTTTTTTTTAATTTGATATTAAAAATCACGTTCCGACATTCCGATCGGGCTAATTCGGACAGATTCAAACCTGAGTATCGGTTCGTAAATCATCCTTTACCTAGTTTATTCGATAAACTATCGAATCACATATAACACGAACCGGTACTCCGGTCTGAATTAGCTTGATCGGTAATGAACGTGATTTTCTTAGTTTATCAAGCTAGTGTACTAATAGGAAGAGGTGACTATGATTTTAATTTTCGTGGTAATGATGGCAATAATAAAGAATTATTTTGGAGGTCATAGTAATTTGAAAAGCAGTATAATTGTTGTCGTGGCAGAAGCTGGAAAGTTGAAGCTGGAAATCAGGATCTTCGATTAAAAATATAACCTTTTAAAATCCACTTATACTCTTTTATTATAAAAAAAACTACCCCCAAAAATTTTTGAAATTTTCGTATTAAAATAAAGTTTCCAACTTCTACTGTACCATGTCAATTGTTAATTATCGATATTTCCTAAAACAATTTTATTGAATATTGATAAAGGTGCATCTCTTATTTCAAAGATGGTTGTCAATTAATTTTTTAAATATAAAACATTAAAAAAAAAAAAAAAAACCTTTTAATAATATCTTAATATTACATTAATATTATCTTTTCCCAGTTTTTCCAAAACCAATCCTCTATTATAATATATAACTTTTATTAATAAAAAAAAATGACCAAAAACATTATATTTTATTTCTTAACTGCATTAATTATGCTAATTTTCAAAATCGATTCAAGTTATTCATCTCCAACGATTCATAAAGCCGTAGAAAATACGATGGATTTCTCTAAACCTCATTTCTCTGTTCCTCCTTTCAAGAACAAATATGCAATAGTTAATAATGGAATTGTTGAAGCAGCAAATTTATTTGTATTTGCACCTTATCCCATCGGAAAATTAAGTATGTTTGACAATACTGGAGTAAGCAAGACTTGTACTGCCAGTGTAATTAATACTCCAGATAATGGAAATATTGCACTTACTGCAGCGAATTGTCTTATTGATTCTGATTCTAATGACTATGTGAATATGACATTTTCTCCTGGATACGATAATGGAACAGATGGTGTATTAGGTGCAATTCCAGTCATTGGTTACGTAATGCCAAAAGCATATAAGGAAAATAAAGATAGACGCTATAATTGGGGCCTGATAAAAGTTAATTCGACCTATTTGAATTCGAGCGAGCCATTACAATATTTTACAGGTGCTCTCGGTTATACTTTTGATGTAGTCAATGCTACTAATACAACTGTTCGCGGTTATCCAAATGGAGGTAGTTTTCCAAATTGTATGAATATTGGATACGAACTTTGTAGGTGGGCAGGAGTTTCAACTTTGATACCAGGTAATTATACTACCATACCTGTAGATATAGGTGATGATGGTGGATACGGTGCTCCTTATATAAAGGATTTTAATAATAGTTTGGGTACATTATATAGTAATTGTGGTGGTTTTGATGGTGAAAATACTCGTGGTCCTCTTTATAATTCAATAGAATTTCAAGCATTATTAACAGAAATTATGGCGTAAACTTTCATGTATTGATTATTTTGTTTTATATGTTGTAAGTCGAAATCGAATTTTGGTGGATTATGAACAAATTAGGTTGCAACGGAATTCTAAACTGACTCGGTTGTTAGAGAATATTTCACTTAATAAATACAATTGTATTCCTCTATAATCACCTCCCATATAATTACAAATTACAAACTCTATATATAACTCTATATAATCACATTAAATTTTGAAAAAAAAATTCATTAATAAACTTATAAAAAATAGCTTCTATATAAGCACATCATAATAAAATTTTTATAATCACATATTTTTCGCAGAAAACAAACTGTGATTATAGAAGAGTACGACTGTAAATTTAAATTTAATTTAATTTAATTATTTTATTTAAAAATAAATAAATGAGATCGAATTCTTATTATAATGACTGGGTTGCAAAATATATCTATTTTTATCTTGCAATGCAATTGAAAGCTTACTAAATTTCTCGAGAGTAAATCTGTTAATCGACGTCGTAAAATCCTTATTACCCGAAAAGATTATGATTTTTTTGTATTAAAGTTCTTCAAAATTCCTTTAAATACAACTATTGAAACCGTTAATTGTATATTCAGGGATGGTAAATGACCTGTCATTTGCCTATTTTGCAAATGACCTGAAATGACTTCATTTAAATTCCGGGACCAAATGACTCAGGTCATTTGGAAATGACCTGGGTCATTTAGAGTCATTTGCAATCGGTGGGTCATTTAATGTTTGTTATGATCGGATGCTGTGCCTAGAGACTCGACCCAGTCAGATAATAGTGGTCCAGATATTGATCCAAGTCATGACATGGGTCAATGAGTCATATAGAGGCTTACATTTTTAATAATATTTATCGAGGTTATGCATTTAAATAAGCCATTCGAGTTATGAATAATTTTATATATTTTATAACACTTAGTGAATATAAAAACATTTTATAATCTAGGTCTGAAATAAGTTATTCGAGTTATGATATTTACTATTTAATTTCACTTACTTATAGAACTTAGTGGTATAAAAAACATTTTTTTAATACAGTGCAGAGACCAATTTTGGTAATCCGCATTCTGCTTAACTTTTACTAGACATACATTTTTACTAGTAAAGTTGTTAAAAAGTAATGTAAATACATAAATAACTTGGAATTCTGTTACTTTTCAGCACTTTTGGCTTGTAAAATTTCAATAGACAGTTCATGAAGGTTCCACAATGAAGAAATTACTATAATTTTATGAACTAAATTTAGTTAAAAAACCCAGTTTAGTTTTTATTTATTGGTTTTCATTTATATCAATATTACAAAAAATTATTTGGCTAATTTTTACTTCCAATTTAGACAAAATGTCTGAAATCCCTTTTATTTCCTCTGAAATTTCTTCCTTTTCCTCTTTTTCAGTATTTTCATTACTATCAAGCCTGCTATTATATGGGTGTTATATATTAAAACAGCCCTTTTTTAAATATATTTTATTTTGAGATAATTGAGCTTAATCATTTGGGATGAATTAAATTTCACGATTTTGATTGGTTAAATATAACAGATGACTATCGGGTAATCTTGTGATGTGTTGGCCTTACACGGCCTTGTGTAATTTTTTTTTACAATTATCTTGATTTTTTATTATGCAAATTGACTTTCATTTATAATTAAAAAATATTGACCATGTCAAAATTTATATAAATCTAATGAAAACTTACTTTTCAAAAAATTGCAAAAAAGGGCTGTTTTAATACGTAACACCCCATATAGTACAGGCCAACAACAGACTTCTTTGCTTCATTTATACTATAGGCAAAATGTTCTTTAGAAACAACTAAATTCATCATATACTGTATTTCTCCGAAAATAAGCACCCCCGAATATAAGCACCCCTAAAATTATGTAATACCTGAAAATAAGCACCCCCAGCTTTTTATAAGCATACACTTAAATTAACTACAACAACACTTTTTTTTGGATTCTTAGTTTCGTTAGCAAAATTATAACTATAAATGACAATTTTAATTACTATCCTTTTAATAAACCAGTATTATAGTTGTATAAAGATCAAAGCAAATTACAAATTTATAAAGAATGCAAATCATAATTTTAAGCATTATATCAATTTTTTTTAGCTATAATAATTGTCACATATCATTGACTTTATTTTTTAGTTGGCCCATACTATAATAATAACATTAAATCAAACAAGGTTTGTTTTTTGTATGCAAATTTTTTAATTATTCATAAAGTATCTGAAAATAAGCACTCTTATAGTAAAAAGGGGGTGCTTATTTTCGGAGGAATACAGTATTTAAAAAAGCCCTTAAATTGAGGATTCACACTTTTAATAATATTTTCAAATTTTATAAGATCCAACTCAAGATTTGAGATTCTTAATATTGCTAACAGTATAATACTTTTGTTTTTTGAAGTAAATATTACCATAGTACACTAATTAAAAAACCTGAAATATAATGCAATCTACCTGTCAAAAATCTTATAAAAGACCCAGGTATATTATACAGTAGTGGGTTTGTGCTACAAGAAAAAAAATTTAAGAATTTATACATTTCATATTTACAAAACAGACTAAAAATTTAAAATAATCTATATTTAATTAATAGAGCTTGTGCTTTGTACCAGATATTGTGCAATAGAAAGTATTGAAAAAGGGGTACTTTGGTCAGTGCATTATGGTACAGTATATTTAAAATAAAATTTTAAATTAAACCTTTTACATAAAAAATTATGTATATATATTTTTTTTTTAAAAAAAAACAAAAACTGTTATACTACTTGAACAATTTTTATTTATCTTGAATTTGATTTTTTTTTCTGAATACTTTTTTTTTTTTTAAGAATTTTTTTTGTTGACTACTATTAGCTTCTATAATTGTATAATATTAAGGATGATATAGTTGCCTTTCTATTTTAAAGATATGAATACTTTTGTAGTATTTGTTTTTTGTAATATTTTTCAAATCCAAGTTCAGTAATTACACAAAATCTAATATTGGTATTTGTACAATCAATAACAAAACAAGGTCAAAAATTTTGGGTTTTATTTTATATAATTAACCAATTGCAATATAATCTAAAAAAATAAAAAAAAATTAATAACATTATCCAAGTACTATATTATCTAATATGATATATTGATTTTCTAGCTTGACAGAACTTGACATGTAAAACTTGGTATAGCAAAGCTTGGTACAGTGAAACTTAACATGGCAAAATTTGATATAGCAAAACTTGGCATAACAAAAGTTGAAAGAAAAAATCAGCACAGTAAAACTTAATCAAAGCAAAACTTTAATTAAAGTAAAACTTGATATAGTAAAACTTGGTACAAAAACTTTAAGTATAGTGAAACTTTGACTATAATAGGATTATAAAAAAATTTTGCTTAGTAAGACTTGAACCTTAACTATGCAAACTTTATATAAAAAGGTTTAATTATAGTGAAGCCCTTACTATTATAAAGATTAATAATCAGGTCATTTAGGGGAGGGCCAGAAATCAGCTGATTTCCTAGAGAGGGGGTCTGAAAAACTGGAAATTTAATATGAAGACCTGACTAAAATAGGGGGAGGTCAAAATTTTGGCCAAAATCAAATCAGCTGATTCCTGGCAGTGCCCTTACAAACACCTATAACTACTTACAACAAAGTTAAAATTTACTACTTACTTCAGCAAATTTATAATAGCGTAATAGTAGCATAATCTTATGTAAGGTTTTATGAACTATAATATAAGCAAAATATATATATATTTTTCCTTTGACAATCTTGTGCTATTTTTATTAGTTACTAATGTATTATGTTACATATTACAAAGCTATCTAATTGCTATAATAGGCCAATACCCAGCTTACTCCAATAGTGCCCAAGTATGATTGTCGTACTGGTATTTGTCAACCAAAAATTACCCATGCACTTTGTTATGAGTAACCTTTCCGGATATAACGAGGTACCCAGTTATCTTAATAATATTGCACTGTATAAGTTAATGTCTGGTCCACCACGTTGGTGGGATCGAACTTGAGATCTGTGCACCTACTGATGCCTGCACAAGCTCTTTTACTATTTTCGTCTGCTCTTCTAGAGCTTGTTTCTTGTGCACTGAAGCTTGTATGTCTTGATTCTGTTTCAAATTCACCTGCTTCAGCTTTTGAGAATTTCGACTAGCAGGCCTTTTCCTCTTATCCGCTCTGTTTATACTAGCTGACTTTTCTCATTCTATGACCAACTCACATCTTCTTTTCCAAATATAATGGTAAAAACACTTCTGAACAAAAAATATCAAGCCTCTGAAGATGTTTGCTACTTCTCTTGGGCTTGTAATTCTAGATTGCAACCTGTTGAAATCAGTTTTTCTTACCATTCCATGTAGGAGATCCTGCGTCATGCAATTCTGAACACTCTCTGAATCCCCAAAAACAAGCTATTTTAATTCTTGAGGACTCACGTGAACTTTGTATGTTTCTTCTAGAGTTTCCCAAACTGTGTTGATACCTATATCAATCGCAACTCCCCAATCTTCTGAGAAGAAATCATATTTCACCAGATGATTTATATTCTCCTTTGATTCATTATCGCAAAGAATAAAATTTGGGGGGAGTACAAATCTGGTCTTCTTATATGTAACTCTTCCAACATTGGTAGCAAGTTAGCAAAACATTTAATTCTTGTAATGAAAGTGTTACTTTGTCCGATTGAAGTACACCTAACTTCTCCCATTTCTTTGAATCTTGCCCAGCTAAAGGCCCATAATAATTCACTTTCTGGGTTCTAGTAATTGTGATATGGGTTTTTCCTCGATGTGAGACAAAAACCTTCTGCTTGTCTTTGCTTTAGATCTAGGGTTCTGAAGTTCAGTTCAGTTCAATAAAGGTTTAGTTTCAGGTTTAATGAACCTGAACCTGAACCCGAACCTGCTCTAAAAGTTCAATACTGAACTGAACCTGAACTTAAAAGAACCTGACCTGAACTTAAAAAAAGTTTAGTTCAGGTTCAGTTCAAGGTTCATGAACATGTTCAGGTTCATAATACAGTCAACCCTCCATAAATACAACTCGTAGGGACAAGCCTACAACGTGCATTTAGGGAGGTTTGCATTTAGAGAGAGCCAATTAAATTGTAGCTTTTAAAAATTAGATCATCAAGTTTGTGTAACTTCTACCAAAATGTATAACCTATCTTAAATACTAAAATTTGATTGGCTACGTGCATTTAGGGAAGTTAGTGTGATATAAAATGTTATTCAAGAGAACGTGCATTTACAGAATATAGAACGTGCATTTAGTACTAATAACATTTTACGGAATAGAAAAAAATGTGCATTTAGAGAGGTACTGCATTTATGGAGGTTGCATTTATGGAGGGTTGACTGTATATGTGCATGTTTACCTAAATCACAAAGTTAGGATCAATTAGTAAAATTTAGAAAATCATAAAAATTTGTATAATTTTATTAATAAAATTATACAAATTTTTATAATTCTCTAAATTTAACTAATTGATCATAACTGCTTGCACTAAGTAAACTTGTTAAGCACCAAAAAATATATCAAATTGGCATATTTTATTTTACTTTGCTTAAAATTTGAAGAAAAGATATTTAATTTTGAAAATTTTCATCAAAAATTCAAAATTAAGCATCTTTAACGCAAATTTTAAAGAAAATAAAATAAAATA
>QKWP01000613.1:204044-234715 GCA_003550325.1 Gigaspora rosea
TTGTTTAGTTGTTTAGTTGTTTAGTTGTAAGTTGTATAGTTGATTAATGATGCAGCCATTTAAAATCTTGAGGGTAACTACCCTAGCATAAAAATTATGATGATACGCCGTATAAGTAAAAGTACCGCATGCCATATAAATGCCATAAGTAGTATAAATGCTAGTATACCGTATAAATGCCGTATTTGCATAAATAACCATGTCATATAGAAGGACTTTTCTCGTGATTGGTCAATTGAATTTATAGTTTAGAGTACATTTACTACTAATATACAGTAGTAAATTTGTTTTTTAAAAAAAAATATCATTTATAATACTTCAGAAAACTAAACGAAGCTTTATGTAATGGTAAAAAAAGCTTCTGAATTTTAATATTAAACCAGTTTTTAACAAATTTTTTTTGCCACATTTCACTAGTTTCGCTATGTTTTTATGCTTTGTCAGTTTCACTAGTTTCACAACATATCTCTGACTTCAAACTCAATCATTCATAGAATGCCGGCATATATCGAATATCAATATCTTATTAAACGTGGATATAAATGCGATAAGAGATTTGATGTTTATAGCTTTGGACAAATCCGTTGGGAAATTTCAAGTGAAAGACCTCTATTTTCATCTGTTAGTTAATTGTTATTCACGTATTTCAAGGAAATAAACTGCCTATAGAATTATTATAATCCGTCTTTACCGATAGTGCACTTAGCCAATATCATGTCAAGTGGCAATTACTAAATTACCTGCATCTAATAAAATGCTAATCCTAACTCTATGTAATGTCGACTAAGTGAATCTAGCTCAAACCTACAAAAAAGAAGAGTTAGTTCAAACCAAAAAAAAAACAAAAAACAAATATAATATTGAAAAAGAAACTGATACTTATCCAAGTTCCAGTCTCAACTCATGTCTAATTCCAAGCATGCGCTAAAAAAAAAACTTGAATAAGTTAAGCTAGACGAAAAAAATTTATAACCGGATCAAATACATCAAAGAAAAAGGGTACAAACCTAAATAGTCGAATAAATTAACCAAGCCAGAAAAAAAGGAATTAGTACGATTTAAATATATTATATCTAAAAAACATAAATTAAAATAAAATATAAAATAAAATAAAAAACAAAAAAAAAGACTTAAATCGAAATAAAAAGTTACTTTTGAGCCTATGTGTACTTACTATTTATAGTATCTAGTAAGTTCTCAGCAAGTAAAGTAGTACATTCGGGAAGGACGCATATAGTACATACGGTTTATAAGAAAAATTTTCAGACAAGTTACTTTTCCCTACTAACCCCAACTCAAAAAAAGGGCATTTTTTACTCTAATCTACGTATGTAAATATATATTGCTGAACACATGTACACATGTCCGTGTCCGCATCCATGTGACAACACTGCTACACAGTACTCATGGCACTAGGTATTTTCAAATATACTTTTGCTTTGTTTTTTTTTTTTCAACAAAACCCGAGTTCAGCTTTTGTTGGTTATATATTATATATTATATAATATATAACCAACAAAAGCCAAACTCGGGTTTTGTTGAAAAAAAAAAGCAAAAAGCAAAAGTATATTTGAAAATACCTACTCACGGCATACTACCTTATTACCACATACGGCAACTTAAAAATAGTACAGTATATACGTAATGCTGTAAGTAGTTACCTTAAGAATACTAAAATAGTAATAATTGTTTAGTTGATTAATATAGTTGATAACTAATTGATAACTAACGATTAATCGTAATTGACCCAGTTGATAATAAATCGATTAGTTGTTTAAAAATTTTTTCAATCGATTAGTTGAAAAGTTGCCAACTAGTTGGTTTTTCAACTAACGATTTGGAACACTAACCAGACTGAACCTGAACATGTTCATGAACTTATGAACTGAACCTGAACTGAACCTGAACCAGCTCTAAAAGTTCAATACTGAACCTGAACCTGAACATGTTTTAAAAAATGTTCAGGTTCAGGTTCAATACTGAACCTGAACCTAAACCTGAACTTGGCCTAAGTTCAGTTCAGTTCAGGTTCATAGGAACACTATTTAGATCTGTAATAAACTTCTTTGATGGAATTTCTACCTGTACCTGGTTCCATACTAATATAGTATTCCAACAAGTTTGTTTGGTAAACGTTCATATCCATAAATCATCCAGGCCTGCTACTTCTTTCGCTAGTAAATCTGCATGCTCGTTTCATCTGTCACCTATATGCGCCTTCACTTTATAAAAGCTAATAGTCAATTCCTTACTATTAATTATTTTTACAATCTTGTCGAGAATCGCTCTATTTTTGACTTTTACAATATCTTTAATACTTCTTTTCATAAGCACGCTTTGATTGCATCAATTGCTGCCGCACTGTCCATTTTAACTATTATGCTAGCCTTTGATTTGGTTGTTATAAGTGCATCTAAAATTGCGACTAACTCGGGTCTAGTCGAAGATATACTTGCTGGCAAAACACAAACAAATCCCAAATTCAAAAAAAACAATTGCTATTTCAGTATTTGTAAAAGAATAATCAAAAAAGTAGTCTTAAAATTTTGCAAATATATTATCTACAACAATAAAAATATCTACTATTTGTTTAAACAAAGATTATTAATAAAGTTTTTGAGAAATTAATTTGGGTTGTATTTGGGATTTGGGCGCGGACAAATCCCAAACTATAGTAATTTGGGATTTTGCTAACATGTATAGTCGAAGATGGCCAGTATTTTATGCTAACTTTGCCTTTTGCAACTATCCTGCTCTCGTCTATTTCTACTTGTACCCAGGCTGCACCCATCTTGTCATTTCCTCCTCTTAATTCCTGAAACTATAATCCATCCGTGTAAAAAATATAACTTTGTTCTTCCTTTTGCAGATTATATCTTGCTAAATCTATTAACATTTCTTCTATATTACTATTTAACTCTAGGCTTCTGATTAATTCTATTTCTAAAGGATATATAAATTGCCTCTATCATTCTACTTTCAAAATGATCCATCTGTAACTCACCTCCCTTCTTTAAAACAATTGGCACATTCATTATTCACTTTTGGTCTACATTTATTACTTCTTCTAACTTGCCTAAGATCTCAGTCTTGTTTATCGAAATCATACATCCATTTTCTTTTTCACTACCTTTGCACGTTACTTGGCATCTGATACATCTTTTAAGTACTGACCTCACACTGTACTCTTCATCTTCTAGCCAGTGTTCTATTAGAACACTTGCATTTGTCTTTTTTTTGTAACACGACCTACAATATCTCGTTCAGCTATGAATTTTCTTTTTCTATAGAGGATCCAATCTTTGAATCTTCTGTCGCTTTTTACAGACTTTAGTTCAGGCGTTAGCACCAGATTATTTACTTCTTTTGTATAGTATTCTGTCTTGAGTAATCTTGAATATGGTTCCCTGAGTACAATCTCCTCTATATGTTTGAACCACTTGGCTTTTAGTCTTTTGGGCGTTTTTCTCTTAAAGCTTCTTTAGTTGGTGCCACGTTATAAGTTTAGTTCCCTTATAATCTGTCAACTGGTCCAAAAAGAAGACTTCCAGCCCTAGTCTTCCTTTTAACATCCGTCTCGATTCACCATTCTCAAAAACCTTACTAACTGCTACCTCATTATCTGTATAGTACTGTTTATCCATTTGCATTTGAAAAAACAAATTGTACTATTTGCATTTTTCAATGGTACTGCAGACTACATTGTTTCTCCATCCTTTCAGTCTGCCCACTTTAAAGCTGACTAGTCGTGGATTCTTGGTCACACCCACTCTCAAAGCCCCTTGTACAATTTTTAGTTCGATTACTTGTTCAAGGTTGTTTTGATCATTTGGCCTTTTTAACAAAGCCGCAGCTTGTTTTGCTAATAACATATCTGCTAAAAGCTTCACCCCTAATATGCTACCATGTGCTAGTATGCTATTGGGTGCTGTTTGTACAATTTCCATTTTCCTTTTGAGAAGCCTCAAAAAGGGTTGATGTATCCTTTCCAACTCTGTTTCCGAACATGCCGTGGCCTGTAGCATGTATTCCAATTTTGGCAAGAGGACTTGATTGTTTATATAAACCAGTTGATTTGCAGTCATTTTTTTGGTTTTTAACTTTAGCATAAACAAGTTCACTATGCTTTTAAGTTTCTTTTTTAAATCTGCAACTTCGCCTTTCTTGTATAAAAAGACACCAAGAAATTTAATGCTGCTCAGCTTTTTTTCCGCCGTTACTTTGGCTCCTCCGAAGTTTATATATTTTTGCTCGAGTGAGATCTTTGTATTAATTATGACCAATTTGGATTTTGAACTATTAATTTTGATATCATTGATTTGAAAGAACTGCTCCGCCAAGACTACTATCTTTTCTAATTGGCTTTTGAAACTGGCAATCCACGTAGTGTCAGCGACATATACTAAAACCACTTGTCTTATTTTGATTTTTGTTTCATGTAGCCCGCTTGAGTAAAAGTCTATTGTTTTTGTCGTGTATCCCAACAAGGTGTTATTCTGAATTCTACAAAGTAGTGGATCATAAAAGATCCTCCATACTAACAGAAAGATCACCTCTCCTTGATCTATGCCATCATTCGCACAAAATTTTTCTGTTAGACCAAACTGCATTATAACCCTCATTCTTCTGTTTAAGAAAAGATTAATAATGAATTTTTGACATATTTTAGATACTTTGACTCTTTTAAGTGCAAGATCTAGCATCTGTAAGCTGACAGAGTTGAATCTTTCTTCATGTCTTGGAAAAGCAGCAACATTTCATGTCCTTTCTCTTCTGTCTCTTCAATCAACATGCTTAGCATATAAATTGGTTCTTCGGTTAAGTCCTTGGGCAATCCCGCAAAGTTTGGGCCTTTTAGGATATTTCTCTTCTTTATTATTTTACTTAATCGTCTTGTTAAGATCCTACTTACACACTTTTGAAACACGTCAAGCAATGCAATTGGCCACACTTTACTTAGTTCAAAATTCCAGTCTTTTCCCTTGGAATTGTATATATCTGCGCTACCTTCTATTTACTTGAGATGGACCCTGTCTGTAGATACAAGTTTGCAAAATTCACGAAGACTATCTGAGCTCTTGTGTCTGCTTGCACGATCAGGGGATATACGATATTTGATATACCCGCTGCTGATTCTGCTTTAACTTTCTTTAACATATTTTGCCATTTATCCACTTCTACTATGGATAAGGCCAAATCATACCAATCTTCTTTTACCTCATTTAAAGGGCTATAGACTACTTTCCAATCCTTTGTCATACTTTCTAATTTTGGTTGTCTCTCCCTAAACTGCCCTTTGAAATGGCTTTTAGTATCCTTTAAAACCTCCTCAGGTGCTGCTAAGAGCTTGTACTTTTTATTTTCTTTCACTAAAACTCTGTCTAAGGTGACTTTATTACATGGTTTCTCTAACAAACTCGCCAGCATTCTTCTTTGTTCTTTTACAATTATTTCGCTCTGTCTTTGTATATATGAGTTGATTTCTTTTTCTTTGATCTTCTTGTTTCTTTTTGAAATCCTGCCCCCTATGGCCTTCCACCAGAGAATTGCTTTATTTATTCATTCCTGTAGGGAACTAAGCTCAATTAGGCTGATGTTACAATCTGCCTGATGATTGATAACTTTTATTCTTTTATTCTAATTTTCTACTACGATTCTTTGTGCCTCCATATCAGCTTTTCTGATCTCATTAATAAGTCATCCCAGATTCATGTGAGCTTTTGTTTTCTGCTTGGCACTGCTTGTTTCTTTCATCAGCGAAATATAATAACGTAAACTTGCGTAAGTTATTACGGCCCGAAATATTGCGCAATAATTACGGTCTAGACGAAATATTGCGCAAATAATTGCGAAATATTGCGCAATAAATAACGTAATATTATGAAATATATTACGCAAAATTACGAAAATTATAGCGTAATATTACGTTATATATTGCGCAATATTTCGAATTAATTCGAAACAATTCGAATAGACTTAAATGGTTCAAACAGCAAAATATTTAAAACTAAAAGATAGCTACTAATAAGTAAGTAAAGATAATCAATTCAAATTTATCAAATTCGATTCGAAATATTTCGGTGAATTTCAAATTAATTCGAAATAAATTAAATATGAATAATAGGAAATATATTTAAACGAAATTATTATCTGATTTATTAGATATTTTCGAATTAATTCGAAAAAAAGTAAAATAAATAAACTTTATTTAAATAAACAAAATATAAAATATAATATATAATAATAAGTTATTATTATATATTATATTTTATATTTATTAAATATACATTTTTAATTAATATTACATACTTTATTATATATTACATATTATTTTTACATTATTACAAATATTTTAAACTACTTCCGCACTTCGTCGCATCTAATTCTATTACTATATACAAAAAACTAGCCCTATATACTTATTTTCGCTCACTCTACAGTTATCTATTATCTCGCTTCTTTGTTTTCTATCATTTTTGAAAGTGTCGAAAGTCGTCGTTGGAATGCGCAAGGTTTCAAAAAGTTGTTGTTTTTCTCGCAATGTGCCAAAATAAAATAAATTAATAAAAAAATTTAAAAATAACCAAAAAAACAAACCCAAAAAACACGAAACAAAAAAAAAATAAAGCGAAACCTTGCAAGAACTTGCAAAAACTTGCAAAAATTAGCAAAAACTTGCGAAAACTTGAGCCATTTCTCTAAAGAAGCGTTCTTGAAAATTTAAAAATTGTTGGAGGTGTGTTCTTGAAAGTGTCGAAAACCGTCGTTGGAATGCGCAAGGTTTCGAAAAGGTTTGTTTTCTCCAAAGTGCCGAAATAAAATAAATTAATAAAAAAATTTTAAAAATAAACCAAAAAAACAAAAACAAAAAACACGAAACGAAAAAATAAATGAAACGAAACTTTGCAAGAACTTGCAAAAACTTGTGAAAACTTGCGAAAACTTGCGCCCATTTCTCTAAAAAAGCGTTCTTGAAAATTTAAAAATTGCTGGTATATGTTCTTGAAAGTGTCGAAAGTCGTAGTTGGCATGCGCAAGGTTTCGAAAAGTTTTAGTTTTTCTCGCAAAGTGCCAAAATAAAAATAAATAAAATAATTAAAAAATAAACTAAAAAAACAAAAACAAAAACATGAAATGAAAAATAAATAAAGCGAAACCTTGCAAGAACTTGCAAAAACTTGCAAAAACTTGTATCCATTTCTTTAAAAAAGCGTTCTTGAAAGTTTAGAAATTGCTGGGGTATGTTCTTGAAAGTGTTGGAAGTTGTAGTTGGTGTGCGCAAGATTTCGAAAAGTTGGTTGTTTTTCTTGTAAAGTGTCGAAATAAAAATAAAATTAAAAAATTAAAAAATAAATAAATAAAAAAAAATGAAAAAAAAACAAAAAAAAACAAAAAAACGAACGAAAACAAAATTGAAAAACAAAAAGTGAAAAAAATCAAAAATAGAAGATTTAATTATAAAACAAAAGTCTAATCTGATCTTGTAGTACAGAATTTGAATATCATTAAACTATTTCGAACTATTTCGAAAAATCAGTCTAATGCGCAATTCAGGTTACAGATCTACTGATCCAGCTTGGTTTTCTAGTCCTAAAATATTTTGAAAGGGTTCGCAATATTACGTAATATATTTCGAAATATTTCAAAATTACTTTCGTAATATTTCGAAAATTTGATATTTCGAAATATTTCGCAATATATTACGTAATATTTTGCTTATATTACGGTTTGTAAGATCTTACGTAAGATTACGCTATTATAAATTTGCTGATGTTGGTGCTTTAATTACTTTGTTCTGTAATATGCGCTCTACAGCTCTAACGATAGCCGTTTCAATTAAGTCACAAATTTTGTCAATCTGGTTATGCTCTTTGTGTATGCCTTTTTGAATTTCATCTGCCTTTTGATACTTAAAGTAGTTAGGCACCTGTACTTTTAACCGTTTCTACAGACTCGCTCTATATTCTTCACAATTTTCTATTGCTAAATTTAGGTTCTACACACGTCTCGGCTTCTGCTTAATATTAGCTGGACCTTCTTTGTTACAATCAAAAAAACTGTCTATTCTTAATTGCACTAGAACCAAATCGTGGTCACTTCCAGTTATCATCTCCATTCTCTCGATCTCCGCTTTCATAACCTTCTCTGTCAGATTATCTGATACCTATATTTGATCGATTCTAGTCAAAGTGTTTCCATTGCTCCATATGAACTTAATGGTCTCTTGGTTCCAGTATCAAAACGTGTCTAAGTAATTTTGCGTCTTTAACCATGAATGAAGCCTTAGTCTCTTGAAAATTTTTGTACTAAGCTGTTTACGGTATCTATAGCAGGATTCACGATATGATTAAAATCTCCCATAAGTAAAACTTGAAACTCCCCTTGTTGTTCCTCTATCTTCTTCTGTATTACCCCTGAAATCTTTTGTATTATACCCTCACAGCCTAGTGGAATGTATACCATTAATACTATCAGTTTTAGACCTTTCAAGTAAAAATAAATTGCCAAGATATAACTACTAATTCTTTCGATTTTCCCAATATGCTTTTCTAGTTCTTTATATACCAAAATCCTGACTCCGGACCCCTTATGCTTCTCGATTTCCGCACTTGTCCAAAAGCTCTTATAATTTGTTACATTCTTTACAATAAATTTTGCCACTTTTTTCTTAAGGTTTGCTTCTGCCAACCCTATAACATCATATCCTTTCTTATTTGCCTAGTATAGTAAAGAGTCGAGTTTGTTGCTATGTGTTTTTAAACCGTTTATATTGTAGGCAGTGATAACAATTCTTCTACCAGGACTTTTTTTCTCAACTCTCTTCCTGTTGCAGTACTCTCGTAAGCAGCAGGTACTGCACCTTTCTTAGAAACAACTGGGCACCTGTTAGGAGTGATTTGGAGCTAATGCCCCAGAATATATCCTTTCGATATTGTCCAATCTCTGTAAAATTTCCCTTAGTAAGCTATTACTAGGTTCTATATGCAACGATCTCGTGTTGCGATAAAATTTTTTTTGTTTACTCTCCAAGAACCACATGTTTTCGCTTTATGTTCCTTAAGATTTTGTTCTTGATTTGCAAATTACTTGTCCGATTCTTTGACATTCGGTTTTGCATGTTTACCTTCTTTTCCATTTTTGACTTCCCTTCACTTTTCTGGTATCTTTATATCCTTTGTTTTACTTAACTCAGTTTTAACTCTACTTGTGAGTATTCCTCCTGTACATCCCGAGAGGGAGAGCTATTCCCCTGTGCACACTCTAATTTCGTACTATCACTGCTTTTTCTAAATCCTTCTTGAATTCAAAGTAAACACTTACTACTCCCTTCTGGTTTCTGTGATTATTTAAAGAAATATACACTGCTTTCACTTTGCATAAACTGAGCTGTCTCAAAAGTGCTGACTCTATTGCTGATTTTGGAATATTCCTAAGAATCGCCTTTAACTTATTCCTTTCTCCAAGCATTTTCTTGTCGAATCTTCTTGTATTAGTCTAACTATTTTACCCCTCTCGAAATGCACTGCCCATGTTGCTTTCAAAAATGCTTCTTTTTTCTCATCTTTTAGCTCTACCTCGATATATAAGGCCTTGGGTTTACCACAAGCTATTACACCGTGTATTGCAGCCTTTCCGTAAAAACTTAAAGCTTTTTTGATATGAAATACTCTTGTATATGTTGGCACAACCCAAAGTATTAAGCCTAAACTCTCTCTTTTCTTTAAATTACTTGTAACGACCGCCTTCCTCGATGTGGTAGCCCATATTGAGCTATTTATGTCTTCTACTTTGGGAGCCTTGTTTATGTTCTTACTTAGCATGATCGTTTTATCATCTGAACTTTTATCTAACTCCATTTTGTTATAAACTTTTTGCCGTTTTATGTCTGCTATAACTCTTTCTTCTGAATTATTACTTGTGCCAAGCCTTTTGGATCTGAGTTCCGCTCGCTTAATTTTCAATTTCTCTGTATCGTAGTTAGCTATTCCACATTTAGCAAGAAATAAGACTTCCTTAATTTCTTCCTCCTTGACTCCTCTCGAGTCCATTTCTGTACCAAGTATAAGGTCCTCTTTATCTATACAGGTTTCTTTTTCACTAGCTTTTTTATATTCTATCCGGTCATACAATTCTATAACCTTCCTTATTAAACATACTGCAAAATGTTGATTGCTCAAACCTAACTACTTTGCTATATTTCGATCTTTAGGCATTACATCATGTGTTAAATCTTGTAACTATTGCTGCACCTCTGCTTCTGCACTCACAAAGATATTTTTATAATTTTAAGTACTTCCATTTTCGGTTCGTTTTCTAGTCTCTTCTATAAGTATGTTGACTTACTTTCTACCCAATAATCTCCAGTCATGTGTTGCTTAGTTAATGTTTATTAATGACGCGTTTGTCTGTTTATGTGCCCTAAATGGGTTACGTTTCTAATAAGGTTTGTTTGTTTCAGTTTGTTTGTTTATTACTAATCAAGTGATCTACACAATGGAGTCAATGCGAACTCCCACTATTTGTAAGTAAAAAATTTTTTTTACTGCCTTTTTGCAAACGTGCTTTTATATAAGTCTTCTTTTCCTGTTTTTGAGCTTATAAAACTTGAGATAAATTTTTGTGTTCTTTTACTATTCTTATTCTACTTGTATGTGTTTTCTTATTTTTTTTATATAAAACCTATCAGAAGTCTTTAGCTACAGTTTTGGTACCAGTAATCGACAGAAAGAAAGCAAAATATACGTAATATATTTTGAAATATTTCGAAATATCAATATTTCGAAATATTACGAAAGTAATTTCGAAATATTTCAAAATAGAATTTTGATTTTTTCGCATATGCGATACACCGCACCCTATAAGATCTGGTGTAATATAAAATTAAACCAATAAATTAATTTGTTAGTTTAGAGTTAGGGTGAGGGTGAGGGATAGGGTTAAAGTGAGGTATAGAGTTAGAGTAAAGCAATTTAGCAAAGAGATACTAACCCAAAATTTCGAGAGGAATTTTTTTTGTTAGTGCATGAGAGATGTTTTCATAGGCAAAATTTCGTGCTATAGCCGATTTTTAAAAAAAAATTGTAATTGCTTCAATTTCACATTACATCTGATTCTGATTCTAATTGGCTGATCAAGGGTGGCGGTACATCGCCATGGCAATAAATTATAAAACTCTTCAAAATATATTACAAAATATTTCAAACCCTTTCAAAATATATTACGAAATATTTCAAATCCTTTCAAAATATTTTAGAACTAGAAAACAAGTTGGATCAGTAGATCTGTAGCATTAGACTGATTTTTCGAAATAGTTCGAAATAGTTCAATGATGTTCAAATTCTGTACTACAAGATCAGATTAGCTCTTTTGTTTATAATTAGATCTTCTATTTTGTTTTTTTCACTTTTTTGTTTTTATTTTGTTTTTATTTTTGTTTCATTTTTTGTTTTCGTTTTGTTTCATTTGTTTTTTTCAATTTTTTTTTATTAATTTTTTTATTTTATTTTTATTTCAGCACTTTACAAGAAAAACAAACACTTTTCAAAACCTTGTACATGTCAACTATGACTTTTGACACTTTTATGAACATTCTCTAAAATTTTCAGGAATGCTTTTTTAAAGAAATGATCACAAATTTTGCAAGTTTTCACAAGTCTTCGCAAGTTTTTGCAAGTTCTTGCAAGGCTTTGCTTTATTTATTTTTTTGTTTCATGTTTTTTGTTTTTGCTTTTTTTGGTTTATTTTTAAATTTTTTTTTATTAATTTATTTTATTTCGGCACTTAGTGAGAACAGAACCATTACTTTCTGGCACTTTGTAAGAAAACCTACCCAGACTTTTTCAGCACTTTGCGACTTTTTTGGCATTTAGCAAAAAGCTTTTGCAATTTCAGAATTTGCAAGAATGCAAACTCTTACTTCAGAAAAATGAAAATTTGGGACTTCATTTATTTTTTTTTATTAGACTTTTTGTTTTTTCATTTTTTTTTTTACTTATTTTTTTAATTTTTATTTTATTTTATTTATTCCTGACTTCTTTAACACTTTCAACTTTCCTGGCACTTTTTCTGGTACTTTGCAAGAATATACTAGATTTCTCTGGCGATTTGCAAGAACACCAACACTTCTGAGAAATGTTTTTTGTATTTTTTTTTCACTTTGAAGTATTTAAAAAAGAGAGCAAAATATCATTATAGCCAAAACAAAAGAAGTAGTCAAAGCGAAGACGATAGAAAACAAAGAAATGAAGATAATAGCTAACTATAGAGTGAGCAAAAATAAGTGTATAGGGTTAGTTTTTTGTATATAGTAATAGAATTAGATGTAATGAAGTGTGAAAGTATTTAAAATAATATATAATAATGTAAAAATAATACTGTAAATAATGTATAATACTGTAATAATTAAAATATAATATATAATAAAATATGTAATATTTTTTACAAATTTTTAAATATAATTAAAATATAATAATAATAAATAAAAAAATATAAAATTTTATATTAAATTGCAAAACCATGTGAAATATTGCGAAAACCTGTAAAAAAGCATGATTATATGAATATGTATATCATTTATTTATTTTTTAAAACATTTTGAAAATAAGCGAAAATTTGCAAAATATTGTAAAACAATGCGAAAATATTAAAATATAACCTCTTGCGCATATTAGTTTATTGATCTGCAGGAGTACGAGATCTCTGTAGGGGAGGTAATTTGCATTTTTTTTATTTGCAATATATTTCGAAATATTTTGAAATAATAACTATAATATTACCATAATATAGCGTAATAAATTGAGTAATCTACCGCATCGATTGTAAGATTTTTGTAATATTACGGGCCATAATATCTTACATAAGATTACATATATATAATTTGCTGATATAGAACTTTTGTATATAACTTTTTTTTTTTTTATTACATTAATAAAATTAACTTTATATAGAATTGTGTTTAGCCAATCAAATTTAATAAAATGGGATCTGTAGATCACATATTTTTAACTAATAAAATAAAACTTTAGTCATGCTAACAAATATAGAGTAGCTATTTATATTGTATTTGCAAATTTATAGGACTCAAAAAATTACAAAGATTGTTGATCCAAATAAATCAAAGTTCAAAATAATCTAATTATGAATATTGTTTTTAATTTTAATTGATAAGTTTATTAATTTAAAAATTTAAAATAAGCTATTTATAAAATATACTATTTAATTACATTAATATTGTAAATACAAAAAATTTTTATTAATTTAAGTTAATTCATGACTATTTAAATATTTATTTTATTTGCATTTAGTTAGTTGGAAGCATAAAAATTATTTGTATTTACATATATTAATACAACTAAATATCCTGATTAATTATATACAACATATATGCTTAGAAGTTGTGACCAACTAAATTACTACTATATTCTATTATAAATAAGTACCCTATTTTTTAAAATTTTAACCTTAAATATCTTGACAATTAACTAATCAAATTTAATAAAATTCTTTTATTTCAATATTATAAATTTACAAAATTGAAATAAAAGAAATTTTATTAAATTTGATTAGTAAATTATCAAAATATTTAAGTTTAAAATTTTAAAAAAAGGGTGCTTATTCATGATAGGATATACTGTAGTATATTTTTAGTTTTAATAAAATTTTAAATAATCTAATAGATCATTTTATCTTTTGAAATGACCAATATTTATAAGATATTGGTCATGCAACGATTAATATCATGAAATTTGTTTTGTCGGAGCAAATGATTGGCTGACACGTGCCATGTAGCGGCACGTTTCGACCAATCATTTGTTCTGACAGAACAAATTTTGTAATATTTATCATCGCATAATCCAATATCGATGTTATCGTGCAATTATGATCATGATTTAAAAGTTGTGATTGGCTAACTGAGTTTTAATTTGGGATTGTTGTACTTACATAATAACATACAAAAAATAACAATAAGAAAGTTTTTCATGATCATAAGAGTTTGCACGATAACTAATTATTATTTATTTGAGTCACAAGGTTATTTCAGATTATTTACTATCTCTTTTGTATATTGGCAATATGTATTCTATATTGCAACTTACTAAAGTTGTCAAATTTGCTAGTATGTTTCTCAACATAATATATAACAATATTTTGTATATATTAAGTTGTTTTAATTAAATTGGTTCTTTGAAATTATGAGAGCAGTAAATATTTAAATTTAAATTTTAAATTAAACCAAATTCAGTTATTCTCATATACCTAATATTGAAATATTGAAATATGACTAGTTTTTAGGCCCAAGTATTGCTTTGAAAATAAGATTTTAAACTTTTTTATAGGTTCAAATGAACTTGGCTTGGGTTCAAATGAACCTGGTTTAGGTTCAAATAAGTTAATTTGGGTTCAAATAACTTTGTATTTGGTTTTAAATTAGGAATAGCAAATGTTTTAAAACAAGATATTTTATTTTAAATAGTTTAAAATATTTGGAGTTTTAAATAAAAACAATAAAGAACAATATTTATTTATGAACCAATTATAATATAGAATTTTGATCACATGATATATGGTGTATGTAGCCTAGAACCAACATTATGTAATCAAGCATAATTAAATTTTTAAAAAATTTTATTATAAAATTTTGTATTACATAAAAATTAGTTAATTAAATTTTAGTATAATAAAAAATTTTTTTATTAGTAACCAAAATTTAAGATAAATTAAATAATTTGGCTAATAACTTTAGTATAAGTAAACTAAAAAAAATTTGTTTCTGTAATAATATAATACAAAGCTTAAATAATTAATTTACAGAATTATTTTTTTTTTTTTTTTTTTTTTTTTGTTATAAATAGGCTGCAAGTCCTTGCCGGTGAACCACTTTTTAGAAACCTTAACGAAGGTGGAGAAAAGTGAGGAGGTAAAACCTTGCTATAGCAGGTTACACATAGGTGTCCATTGGGACAACCGGGTGGGTCATACTTTAGATTTTAGCTTCAGTTAGAAGTAGTCATAAAATGTAATATACAAATTATGATAAATAAAGTTATGGCATGACTGCCGAATTAAAAAAAAAAAAAAAATTTTTTTTGTTATAATATTATTATCATTGGTTATAATTATTTTATTTTACATAGTTATTAGAAGTCACATAATGGTGGTTCTAGGCTACATGCACCATATATATTACTAGGCAATGTGTAGCATTGTGAGTTTGGAGCGTAGAAGATCAATCAAATGATCGTGATTTGCAGCCAATCAGGAAACTGGAAACGAACAGACAGAATTCACGTGACCTTGTGTATCAAATACTGACGTAAAACAGAGTGTCCTCCACTTTGCTTCGGACAATAATTAATACAGTCAACCCTCCATAAATGCAACTTGTAGGGACAAGCCTACAACGTGCATTTAGAGAGGTTTGCATTTAGAGAGAGCCAATTAAATTGCAGCTTTTAAAAATTAGATCAGCAAGTTTGTATAACTTCTACCAAAACTGTATAACCTATCTTAAATACTAAAATTTGATTGGCCACGTGCATTTAGGGAGGTTAGTGTGATATAAAATGTTATTCAAGAAAACATGCATTTACAGAATATAGAACGAGCATTTAGCACTAATAACATTTTACAGAATAGAAAAAAACGTGCATTTAGAGAGGTATTGCATTTATAGAGGTTGCATTTATGGAGGGTTGACTGTAACTACAATTAGATCTCTCTAAAATGTACTCTTTAGGGGCACCCATAAATAACGTTATGTATCCCCTCATAGTAGCACTTGACCCCCCCTCTACTATATAAAAAAATTTTTCAAAATCCGTATATTTATATATAAAATTTTACTAAATCTTGAATAAATTGTGACATGGTGATCCAATTTGGATGATTTAGGTACCATTTGATTCGTCTCAGTGAGACGAATCCAATAATACCAAAATTATTTCATTTGGATTATTGGATTAATAGTTATTCACAAAAAACTATTGATTTTATAGTCATTTTATAAGAATACATAATAACCAATAGTATTTGACCAATAACTTTTGATCCAGTGATCCAAATGAAATGAAATTGGTACCATTTGACTCCTCTTACCGAGACGAATCAGAATGGTACCAAAATCATTAAATTTAGACTACTGGATCAGTTTTTAGACAATTTTTTCTAAAAAAATTGCATTATATTTTTTTGACCACCCCCCTACTTAAGAAGAAAAACATTATATTTTGTCAGACCCCCTCTCCTCTCTTGTATAATGTTATTTCTGGATGCCCCCTTATAAGTGCATACTTTCTTCAAATATATACTCAAATCCTGGCCCAAATATATTTATGATCTTATTAATGCACTTTTTCTTATTATTCTCCAAAAGTAGGTTGTTAAAATGCAGTTTTATATGCATCTATTTAGGAAGGTTTAATTATATCTAGTATTTAATAAAAAATATCAAAAATAGTTTAAACCATGTTTGAAAATACAAAAAAAATAAAAAATTAGTTTTTTGTTATTCTTAGCTTAAATGATCTAAATTGTGATCAAATAAATGGCTTAGAAAATTAACTCAGATTAAATTCAAAAATAACTATAATGAACACAAATTGTATTTAAATAAACCTAATCATAAAAGACTTGGGTTTAATTAAACTTAGCTTTGGTTCAAATAAACCTGATATAGGTTTTTTTCGACATTTACTATTTGTATATAGAATATATATATAAAAACCAACCAATATCTCAAAATTTTAAAAATATTTTGGCTTTTAGTATAAATTATACTATACTATAATATATACTAATATTAAATCTATTTCTTACTCTAATTATAAACAATTTAATTTTTTATTTGTAAAAATTGCATATTATACAAATTTGAAAATTAATAAAAGTAATCAATACTATAAATGGCAAAATAACCTACTATGTACTATACCTGGGTACAGATTAAAGGACCTTTTTAAATTAAATATAGATAGTTTTTTAAAATTTAAATTGCATATTATAAGTACAAAGTATATATGCATTTCAAATTTTTATACTATATCAATCTAAACTTTTAGCTATATACTATACCTGGGATCTATTAGGGTAGTATTATTAATCACCTGATTATTTTTTATCAGAGGCCTACCTCCCTCCCTCTTCCTTAATATATAAATAGTCAGGTTTTTATATATAATTTCAACTTTTTTTACCCCCTCCCCTAAAAAATCACCTGATTTTTGTTACTCCCCTTATAGAATTTTAAAATTGATGAAATATAACAGATTCAGGTTTTGTATTCAACCATTTACAGTAATTGTATACTATATATTTAGTATATATTCTATATACAATTATAAATTAAATTTTTTATTTTTTAATATTAATAAAGATAAGAACTTGCTTTTTTTTATTTAAATCTAAAAGCAATTTTATTTTTAGAATGAATGCATATTTCGCACTCTGCAATGTGTTTATATATTGCACTCTAATTTGATTGGCTAGATTTGTAGATCATTTATTATTTTTAAAAAAATAAACAAATTATTGTGAAAACTTTTAGGTTAGGGTTAGGTTAGAAGGTTTACTAGAAAATTCTTAAATTTCTTTGTATAAATATGCAAATTTTGTGCTAAACAAGTTTACTTAGTCGAATTAGAAAGTTTGTCTTATCAAAATTTGGAGATATTCGCAATTTTTCATTTTTTTAACTCAATTTTTGACAATTTTTCTAAATTTTATAAAGACAACCTTTCTAAATCGACTAAGTAAACTTGTTTAATACTAAATTTTGCATATAGGTGCAAAAAATTTTAAGACTTTTTTTAAAATTTCTTAGACTAATTCTTGGTCTAAAGAATTTTAACAAAAAATTTTTTTAAAATAATGATCTGCAAATTTAGCCAATCAAATTAGGGTGCGTTATACAAGCACATTACACCCATGCGAAGCATATTAAACTTCTTTTTTAAATCATAGTGCAGAATACTTAAGGTTAAAGTTATATAATTTGGTTTATTTTATAATTTTTATATTGAAATTTAATGTTTTTTTAAATTTGTATATTATTTAGAGAACCGCTATTTACACCATGGTTTTTGCTATTTGTACCATGGATTTCGTGTAACAGTAGATCATCAATCAACCTTTTCTATTTGCACCATGGTAATATATATTGCACCAATAAAAACTCATCTTTTTTGTAGATTAATAATTATTTTGCACCGTTAATGTCGTGTAACATTATACAAATCTTGTTTTGGTAATCTAGTAGGCCTGCTAACCTAATTTTATAATGCGGGCCAACCCTAACCCTAATTTTATAATTCGGGCCAACCCTTACCCTAATTTTTAAGGCCTTAAAAAATTAGGGTAAGGGTTGGCCCGCATTATAAAATTAGGGTTAGGGTTGGCCCGCATTATAAAATTAGGTTAGAAGGCCTACTAGATTAAGTAACCAAAAAAAGACTTGTGTAACATTACACAACATTAACAGCGCGAATAACTGTTAATCTACAAAAAAAGGCGAGTTTTATTGGTGCAACATGAATATAGCCCAAGGTTACACAAAATTGCGAAATTCTAGCCGACATTATGTTAAGGCCTTAAAAAATTAGGGTAAGAGTTTGCCCGCATTATAAATTTAGGGTTAGGGTTGGCCCGCATTAGATTGGGCTACCAAAAGAAGATTTGTGTAATGTTATATGACATTAACAGCGCCAATAACTGTTAATCTATAAAAAAAGGCGAGTTTTTATTGGTGCAATATATATTATCATGGTGCAAATAGAAAAGGTTGATTGATGATCTACGGTTACACAAAATCCATGGTGCAAATAGCAAAAACCATGGTGTAAATAGCGGTTCCCATTTTTTATTACTTTCTCACTATTAAAGATTCTTAGATACTTTTAGAATTAGTTATATCACGTAAAGGCCAGAGTTATCATTTTGCAAAGATTATTAACAACCATATAGACTAGTATTGCTACTAGAACTTTGAATTCCACTAGAGGTTTATTTTTTTTAGTTTTTTAGTAGTTCTAGTAAGGTTTTTTATTAAAAAAAAATTTTCACTAGTACCTAAATAATATTGACTAATAAAAAAAATGCAATATTTGCATAATTTTAAGGATATCTATAATCTAATTGTTATGCTAATTAAGGCTTTAATTAATTATAATCATGTTGATACTCAAGTATTATGATATTAATAGAATTAAATATTTGCGCGTGCTCTCTTTTTTGTTTGTAATCTTCACTATGCCACCCAAATAACTAAAAAATCCAATAAAAAAAATTCTATTTAATTAACTACTGAAGCTTTAAATTTAGTTGTATTAGCTTCTTTTTTAAATAATTATACCAATTTATATTTTTGTTGCAATAGTAGCAGAATTAATTTATCCAAACATTTAGTGAAAAGCTTTATTATAGCAACAAGAAGTAACTTTTTATTTTTTATGTTATTGCTATTATTATTTTAGTTATATTTATTATATTTATATTAAGGTATCAATTATTTGTTTTAAAAGCTTTAAGTATTAGGTCATTATTTTAGACTATATAAAATTAATTTTTTGGTTCTTAAAATATAAGACAAAAAAAATGGGTTGCCTGTCTAAACTTTTATTTAAAAATTTTATATATAAAATTTTATAAAATTTTTAAAAAAATTTTTTTAAAATTTCACCTAACTATTAAAACATATAAAAAAATTTTTCAAAAAATTTTTAAAATATAACCTGGCTGGGTTATAAGAACCCAAAATTAACTTTATATAGCCTTATAGAACTTTCAAAAGAGAGAAAAAAAAGGTCAAATAAAACAAACATATCAAATAAACAAACTATTTAATATAGAAAATCTATTGTAACAAATTGACTTCAAGTTAAATTTAGTTTAGAGATTCTAGTTGAGTTGCTAATTAGGTAGATAAATTTAATTTAGTAATTGTTATTATATTTCTTTATAAAAGAGAAAAACAAAATAAATCAATAAATAAATAATTAATTATATTATGCATTTATCTAAAAAAAAGAACTTTTCTAGTTTTTACTATTAAATAAAAACACTTTGTAATCTCTTTTTTTAATAGTATTTCTTGAACTTTTCATAGCAAACTGAGTCAAAAAATATACTGAATTAGGATATCATAGATTGCTCTATTTATAGTAACAAAATATTGATCAAACTATTTTAGATTTTTTATATATGATTAGTGATTATTTTTTTACATGTGCAAAAGTGTACACATATGTGCAGATCCAATCAAATTGCTTTATTTAAAATTTTGATGAGATTTGCACACATGTGCATACTTTTGTACATGTAAAAAATGAATACTGCATGTGATTATTGGCTCTGTGTACTAGCCAATAAAATTGCAAGACCAAAACATAACAACCAAAAATTTTATTACTGATGTACTATATGTACATATATATATATACAGACATATGTATAAATGCTTTTACCTATAGCAATAGAATTTTAGATTAATAACTTTATATAATTATATTGTTTTGCTAACTACATGGAACAAATCGCCATTTATTGACATATATTCAAGCAGATTTAAAGTGAATTATCCCTTAGATTGTAGTAGAACACAGGCAAATTTGCCTGCGTTTTTGCACTTTTTTAGCTCTGATTTACTTTTTTAAAATACTAAAATAATTAAATAAAACTTTGTACAATTATATTTGAAAATAAGGATTACTTTTTTGCAAAATTAGTTTTTATATTATAAGAAAATAAATTATAGTTACATATAAGCTGAAAATAGATAATTTTAAGAAAAAATTTTTTTAAAAAATTTTATTACAATTTTTCTGCGATCTTATTTAGTTTTAGTTTTAGAACTATAGTTCTTAAGACAATATTGTAGTTTATATAAAGGATGACAACTTTCATTATTGCAACTTTAATGATTTACTTGTAAAAATTAAGACTTGTATCAGAAGTAAAGATTTTTTTTATAGACGGGAACATATAAAATTTGAAAAAATCTAAAGAAAAATTTTAATAGTAAAAATGCCAATACAAGAACTTTAAACATTTATTATATTAAAGTTTTCTAATGATTTTAAAAAAATTTTATAACAGAGTTACTAAAACAAAACTTAAAGAATATTTTTTACTTAGAAAAGATATGGCTAAAATCAATATTTAAAATTTTATTAAAAATTGCAGGCAAATTTGCCTGTGTTACAATCTAAGGGATACAAGTAATATGAAAAAAAGAAATCTTGCAAAAACTTATTTAATGTGCTACTGCAACCATTGGCATTTAAAGAATATTATTATAGGCTTTTAATTTATTAAAAAACCTTTAAATTAATGATTCTGATGACTTTAAAGCTGCTGTTGTTTGAGCAATCATCCCATTCCTTCAGAGTGTAGGATATTTTTGAAATTAAAATTATATACAAAGAAAAAAACAGGTATTATTAATAATTTTTATAAGCATCACATTACCTTTATTATAGTTTTTTATAATCTTTTAATTCTATTTTTTTAATAAAATGATTGGAATTAGATATTGTACAAAGCAAGGTGATAAAATAATAGATAATTTAAATTATATATAATAAGATGATCATGTATGGTAATATTGAATTTTTACTTTATTTTCTTATTATTATAGATTAATATATATATCATTTCTTTAGGACAGGAAAACAAAAAAAAGGGTATGGTTACCATGGCAATAATAGATATTCTTTTGTTTAGAAAAGTAGCGAGCTATATAGTTTTTTATATTTTTGCAATATACTGCTAATGATATAACAAATACGATTTAAATTTTAGAAATAAGATAGTATTTTATACTAAAAATAGAATTATCTTAGATAACCAATCTTTATAATTAAAAGTTATATTTTTTAAAATAAATAGACAAAAATTTAATAATTATAAAATATTTTAAAAAATTGTATACTATTTATGCAGAGATATACTACTGTATTTATTTTAAACTATTATAGTATCAAAATCTACAATCATTAAAAAAAATAATTCAATAGTAAAAGAAAAAAATTGCTAGAAACTAAAAGAAATTAAATGAACTACTGGTTGCATCTTGTGATTTATTACTATAGTTTAATTTTATTTTCTATTGCTTTCTTTTAAAATCAGATTTTTAAAAGTTTCTAATTTAAATTTTTGTATAACAGTTATTAAATTTAAAAAACATCTTTTTTTGGTCTAGCTATATAATAAATTTTAAACCTGAAATAGTAACAGATTTTATCTCTTTAACAAAAAAATAATTAACACTATGCTATTAGCAATTTTTTAAAAACTAAATGTTGAATTAAGTGGTTAAAATTCAATTTTGTTCAATATATAGAAAAAGACAATAATTTTTGCAACTATAAATTTCAAAAAAAAAGATGCACAACATGTATGATATATAATAAAATCTACAAATTCCAATATTTGCTCTTTTTTTAGTAATTTTTTCTAATAATAAAATAAGCCTTTTCTTGCTATTCAAATATTAATATATTCTTTAATTTTTTTTTAATTTTTTTTAATGTCTTTTGCTTTTAATTGAAAAAATAAATAGACAAAATAAATTTTAAATAAGTTAAAAACATTAAATTCTTTAAATAAATTTATTATAATATTTAAAATTTTCATTTCTGTAGTTCACTTTTACTAACTTACTATGCAATTTAAACCCAATACAAAAATATAGAATGACTTTAAAATTGGTGTACCACTTTTCAAACAAAAAGAATCTCTATTATCACTATGATAACTACATGCCAATAACTTATTTTCTCTATTTTTCTGTTTTAAAGATATGATATAAACATTAATCTATAATAATAAGAAAATAAACTTAAAATTTGCTATTTTTGTATTACTAAATATAATCATATTATTTATATAATTTAAAGGATAAGTTTAATATTCACCAGTGGTGAATTTCACCAATCCAATTAGAATTAAAGATCAGGTGTAACATGCAAAACAAATTTGTGTAACAAAAATAAGAATTTTTTAAAAAATCGCTTCTAACTAAAAATTTTGTCTATGAAACTACTTTTTTTTATGCAAAAAAAAATTTCTCGTAAAATTTTGGTATAAACTATACCCCTGCCCCATTCCAGTTCTTACCCTTACCCTAATATTAAAAAAATTTAATTTTTATTTGTTTTGCTACATATAATTATGTAGATGGATAATCACTGGTGAATTTCACCACTGGTAAATACTAAATTAATTCTAATTTAAATTAGAATTTAATATTTTTGCACATGTGCGCTGTAATGCATTTCATATAATTTGGTGTAATGTGAAATCAAAACAACCAAAAATAACACATTTTTTTGTTAGGGTTAGGGTAAGGTTAGAATAGTATATAGAGATAGTAAAGTTAGTCCAGGTCTGGTCTTGGTCCTAGGACTTGTAAGTCCTATTTTATGGATCTAAGAACCAGGTTCTCATATAAAAAGTCTCAGAATTTATGCCCAACCAATAGAATTAAGTCCTTGGACTTAGTTCTAATACTTTTTAACTAATTAAAATTCTTTGTTTACTGTTTTATTACTAATATTTTTAAGTTCTATATTAGGACCTATTGTGGATCTATGGACCTAGGTCCTAAAATTGGGACCTAGTCTTTAAAAACCAGGCCCCAAAACCAGGTCCTAAAGTCCTGAACTTAAGAACTTTACTATCTCTAATAGTATATAAGCAAAAAAAGGGGTGCTTATAGTAAAATTTTGCAAGGAATTTTTTTTGTTAGAGCACGAAAAGTGGTTTCATAAGCAAAATTATGATCCACAGGCAATTTTTTAAAAGATCGCTATTTTTCTCAATTTTATATTACACCTGATCCTACGATCTGATTGGTTTATCAGATGGGTGCATATGTGCTAAATTACATAAACCTTTAAATTATCTATTTTTTTACTGCTTTGCTTTGTCAATTTCTAATTCCAAACATTCTATTAAGAAAGTTTTTACTCTGTCATGCCTATTTTATTGGTTCTAATTACTATAGTAGTAAAATTTGTTATAATAAATTATTTAATAGATTATTAAGCTAAATGCTTCATAGTTATAGCAAAAGCCTTTTTACAAAAGTAAGAAGCTTAAAAGCATATAATTTGCAAGCAAGGTTACTTTCTTACCTTTCAACTTGTGAAAAACTTTTTGTTAGAGCACAAAAGGTGGTTTCCTATACAGATTTTGAGTAATAAGCAATTTTTGTTGATTTTTTGATAAAACAAATGTTTGTTTTGAATTTTCTGATCATGTTATATTACATGAGATCCTGAAATCTAATTGGTTTAGTGATACATAAGCCGCTATCACTTATGTGACAAATAACTTTACTCTTTACTAATTTAATTTGTAAATATATAATTTATTTATAAATATATTTTATATAGTATTAATTTATTTATAAAAATAAAATTTTAAATTTTACAATCTTCTTGTAATTTTGCCACAGGTTAACATTTATCAAATATTCTATAATTTATAAAAACAGCTATATATACAGTAAAATAAAAAAAAATATCAAAAAAAATGAATAAAAAGAAAATTGATAAAAAAATAAAATATAATCATTTTTTTTTTTAGTGAAAATACTAGAGCTTTGTTAAAGGTGCTAACAGATATTATGTAATATTTTTTATTAAGAAGGTTACCCCTCTCCCCCCACATCATATATGAAGTATATATATATAGTATATTATACCCAGCTACCCCCATCTAAAAATATTATATAATATCTGTTAGCACCCTAACTATAGCATTTATAAATTTTGAAATTTCATAATTTTGGACCGGATTTAAATTTAAGTAATATAAATTTGGACCCTAACTTTAGATCTGAATTGATGTTTGGACCAGGTTCAGATCTTTAAAAATACTCACCCAGTTTGAATCATGAGAATACTAATCATGATACACATTTTGTATTGGAATTGCAATTGTGAATTCTATGATACTATTACAAAATAATGAATATAACTTAAATAATAAAAAAACTAGAAATCAGAATAAGAAATCTTTAATTTCTTTCTTTGTTTTTTTTTGATCAGCAAATTTAATTTGCAATTCATATAAGAACAGAACATTTTATAAAAGTTTATATAATAAAAATAGAGCAAATTTACTATAATATACCAAAATATTAGAATCTAGTTTGCTTACAATATAAAGTATTAATACTTGAAATATAATATGAAATTAAATTATATAGACATAAAAATATGGTATTTGGCTTTCTTTTTATTAAAAGTCTGGTAAAATTTTCAAAAATTAAAAGATATTTTGCTAGAAGCTGAAATTTTGGACTTTAAAAGACCCTATCTTTTTACTATATAATTTTGGAAATTGGATTTCATATTATTATTAAAACTATATAAATATTTATCCCAACTTTTTATAATTAAAATTTTCTGTTCTTATGTGAATTGCTAATTAGCATATTTTTGCAAACTGCAATAAATAATTGAGTTTGAAAAATTGCAATTAATTGGCACTACAATCAATTAGTTAATATGCTTGGTCAAAACAAATCAATAATTCTGGTCAAATTTGCAGATCATTTGGTCAGATCTAGAACAAAACAACTTTATATATAAGCAGATTTGTCACAAGTAAATCTCAATATGATAATTTAGTAACTAATAAAATTACAATATTTATTAGATATCACTTTGCTTTACTTCTTTATTTAGGGATCTGTTAAAGTAGGGTGTCCAGGATTATGCGATGCTATACTATGTGCATAATTGACCTTTTTTTCGCATCGAATATGCTTCGCATAATTAAGCAAAACAAGCATTCAGGGCATGTGCCTCAAATATAATTGGTAGAAGTAGATATGATTTTTCGAGATATGATAGTTAATGCAGAAAAGAATTCCGAAAAGTTCTGATGTAGAAAATGAATGAAATAAGAATACGAGCAAGGTCGAGCCAATTTTTTTGTCAATATCTGAATAATTCTGAGAATAGTATATAGCATAACATGTAAAGATCACATAATCTATTTAAATATTTCGCATAATCTTAAATTTATTTCACATTCATTGCATAATTGACCTTAGTCAAATCGCATAAGTTACCTCATCTCATTGCATAATCCTGGACACCCTACGTTAAAGCCACACACTATCACGTGACTTATAGCCAATAAAATTGTAAAATTTAGATCGTTACGGATCAACCCAACGAGACAAAAACAAAGAAAAAAGTGTAAAACACTAAAAATACAAGAAATGAATGTCTAAACCTGTCTCGGAGCATTAATAAAAAATGAGAGAAGGCAATTTTACCTATAAGACATCCCAACCATAACTCCTAACTAACCCTTACCCTAATTTTAATTAAAAAATAAAAAATATATAAAGGCTGGCTTTAACGATTCCCTTATTTAGTAATTTTAAATCAAACATAAATCACAACAAATATAACATAATCACATGTAATAAATTGATTGGTCGGTTAACCAAATTCGTGATTTGTTTATATACTGTAAATAATTATCACATCAATGAGTTAAATTCGCTCATATGAAATGTAGTCATATGATCTGCAAGTTTGACCAGAATTATGAATGATGGTTTTATTGATCATGTGATCAAATCACTATAGTCTGCCAGTGTTCCATTCTTGCTTGTCATTTATTTAGATATTTGATTGAATAATTGAGGAAATAATTTATCGACTATAACCAGTTATTAACTGACCACGGTCAACCGGTTAACCGATAATAATCAACTATACATGCTGGCAAAACCCGGACAAATTCCAAATAATAAAAAAACAATTGCTATTTATAAAAGATTAAATCAAATAAATAATCTTAATATTTTGTAAATATATTATTTATAACTATAAGAATATATATGATTTGTTTAAATAAAGATTATTAATAAAGTTTTTGAGATATTAGTTATACTAGAATTTGGGATTTGGGATTTGGGATGACGGACAAATCCCAAACTATAGTAAGTCGGGATTTTGCCAACATGTATATAATCAACCAATGACTGATCGAACCCATCTCTATGGATTTACTTATTTGTGCCGGTAATACAACCCAAAAAAGGCGGATGGCTAAAGTCATGTACCCACGTGATTTTTTGAAATTTTAGTTAAAATTCATATCAGAGACTGTTTAGCATTAGGATCAGGGTTAGGGTTAGAACCAATATAGGTAAAATTACCTTCCTGACATTTTTTATTAATGGCCCAAGGTAGGTTTAGAATACCGTTTTTATGTTCTTGCGTTTTTTTGTTTTTTTGACTTCTTCGGCTGATCCGTGTAAATAAAATTTCGTGACTCTGTTTGGTTAATTTACATGAAAATGTCACGTGGGTACATGGCTTTAGACGACCCCCAAAAAAGGGAGTCGTCTAAAGCCAGATGTGTTCACGTGATATAAAGCCAATCAAATCGTAAAATTTGATCTTTACGAATCAGCCCGACGAGACTAAAACAAAGAAAAAAAGTGAAAAGCGCCGAAAATACAAAAAATGAGTGTCAAAACCTGTCTAGAAGCATTAATAAAAAATGCCAGGAAGACAATTTACTTATAAGCCAAGCCCTAACCCTAACCCCTAACTAACCCTTACACTAATTTTAATTAAATAATCAAAAAACATATAAATGTACCTGGCTTTAGCCATCCCCAAAAAAGGAAATTAATTTTGTAAATAAACAAAGTGTGTAAAAACGCAAAGTTAGGGTTAGGAGGTTAGTTTTAGGAGGTATAGCTATAGATAGTTGCCCATTATATGTAAAATTTTGTCTCTGGCATTTTTAATTAGTGCATAAAAGTCGATTTAAACACTAGTGTTGGCATATTTTCACTTTTTTCTTCTTCTGCACGTGTTCGGAATTCATATCAGGCTGATCCGGAACGATCAAAATTCGACCTCACTGATTGGAAGTTGCCTTTTTAGGGGATGGCTAAAGCCAGGTGCGTTTATATGTTTTTGATTATTTAATTAAAATTAGAGTAAGGGTTAGTTAGGGGTTAGGTTAGGGCTTAACTTATAAGTAAAATTGCCTTCCCGACATTTTTTATTAATGCCTCTAGACAGGTTTAGACACTCATTTTTTGTATTTTCGGCGCTTTTCACTGTTTTTGTCTCGTTGGGCTGATCTGTAAAGATCAAATTTTACGATTTGATTGGCTTTATATCACGTAAACGCATCTGGCTTTAGACGACCCCCTTTTTAGGAGCTTGTATTACCAGCACAAATAAGTAAAGCCAGCTATCCCATTGCCCGATTCAATATACGAAACTTGCTATTCGATTCGAAGTGACTATACTAAGATAAGTATTCTTTATTATATTACATCTATAATTCTAATAATTTCTCTTGCGCACACATTTACCACATTCTTATTTTTGTAGTAACGCTTATTTATTAACTCAGGATTTTTACTATACAAGTTTACGTTACAATGTCATATATCATTATCACATATAATTCCATTAAATTTACACAATTCATCCTTATAATGCTATCCTTCAATCCTTTTATTTTTTTACTTTTCCTATTGTTAGTAAAAAAGTCTTTAATATTATCGGTATTCAAATTCAACAACAAAATTTAGTAAAATAAATTATACTTTAAGTTGCTCTTATAAACTTGATCTTATTTGCAATGTATCAACTTGACTACTTATGTACAGTACATTTTTGTTCGAAAAATTTTCATATGTTAATTTTAGCATTACATTTCTATAATTAATATCGTTCCCTTATCTCATAATGAAAGGTGAAACCCACGACAGTTTGATGCAGATCTTACTTAGTTAAGGGGACGTCTAAAGCGGCATCCACTTATTTGCGCGGGTAATACAAGCTCCTGGAGAGGAAATAGCCAATCAGAGAGTGCAAATTTTGACTATTCCGGATCAGTCCGACGAAGAATTCAACACGCGTAAAAGAAGAAAAAAGCGAAAATACGCAAAAAACTAATGCTTAAATTAATCTTGGCGCACTAATTAAAAATGATGGGAATGAAATTTTACTTATATTAAGCATCACTCTAACCCTATAGTCTCTAGCGTTAAGGCCCTAACCCTAAATTTTTATCCCACGCACTTAGTTTATTTACAAAATCAGAATTCCTTTTTTGGTTTGTGTTACCCATGCAAATAAGTAAAATGGTGCAGGTTCTTCTAATATATATATTTTAGCGAATTAACTTTAGTGTTAGGGTCATCATAGATTAAAGTTAGGTAAATTTTAGGTAGCTTTATATAAGCAAAATTGCCTTCCTGACATTTTTAATTAATCCATCGAGGTAGGTTTAGACTGCTGTTTTTTGTATTTTTTCAAGTTCGCTTTAATGTCACATGATTCTGCTCTGCGACGACGTTAGTGATAGGTTAGTTACTATTTTTAGATAGTGATCTGCATCAATAACCAAAAAAAACAATTTAAGAAAAAACATAAACGTGTATTATATACTGTATTGTATCATTTGCATGATCAATACCACGTGCACTTATACTTGATATAGTAAAATTGCGTGAGGCAACTCGCTTACATGACAGTCTCCCCCTTGAATTAGATATTTTTGACAAGAAGCCATGTGCGTTTTCAAATCTACATATTCTTGATGATCACTGACAAAGCAAAAAAAAAAACTTAAATGCAGAGCGCAATTTTTCTTATTTATCACTAGCAAAAACTTAACCTACCCATAATATCATGAACTAACTCTAATATTAAATCAATAAAATATATATTATAAGAAACCATTCTGTTTTAGACGTTCCCTTAATCGAGAGCTCTAACTACCTGCCAATAATATATTGTCATTTCTATATATCTTTTTTACGTTTATCTTTGTCATTAGTATAAACGACGGGTTACTAGTCTACTTTAATATGTCTTGTAATTGGAGTTTCTATTTCAATGAAGTACGACCTGAAGATTATCGTTTTCTGGATTTTTACAAGTATTGGCTGATTTTACCTTTTCATTTCGAAAAGAGTCTTACAAACTGAAAAAAGATCACAAAAATCTGTCAAGAAAGGTGCCAATCAATTGAACGAAAATTTTAAGATAATTATTAATCGTTTTCTGTATAGCTAGTTAGCAGAGGGAGGCTTCCACAACTACAGTGGGCACCTGCTTGCTGCCTACCTTATGGTCTGCTTGCCCGTTGTGGAAGAAGGAATCCCACACAACTATGGTAGACATCTGCTTGCTGTTCACTTTATGGTCTGCTTGTCCGTTGTGTCTGCGCCTCTAATAATTGCTTATCACATGATGTGTTAACTCTATTTAAACTATAGGGGGACCGGGAACGTTTTAAAGATGTCGATATGTTTTGGGAAAAAATAAGAATTTTGTTAGCATAAATGACGGGTTACTAGTCTACTTTAATATGTCTCGTAATTGGAGTTTCTATTTCAATAAAGTACGACCTGAAGATTATCGTTTTCTGGATTTTTACAAGTATTGCTCACGACAAGCTGATTTTACCTTTTAATTTTGAAAGCTTACAAACTGAAAAAAGATCACAAAAATCTGACAATAAATGGTTCAAATAAACAGAAAATTTTAAAGCAATTATTAATCTTCGTTTTCTGCATGGCTAGTTAGCAGAGGGAGGCTTCCACAACTACGGTGGGCACCTGCTTGCTGCCTACCTTATGGTCTGCTTGCCCGTTGTGGAAAAAGAAATCC
>QKWP01000613.1:236861-261850 GCA_003550325.1 Gigaspora rosea
ATAGCTAGTTAGCAGAGGGAGGCTTCCACAACTACAGTGGGCACCTGCTTGCTGCCTACCTTATGGTCTGCTTGCCCGTTGTGGAAGAAGGAATCCCACACAACTATGGTAGACATCTGCTTGCTGTTCACTTTATGGTCTGCTTGTCCGTTGTGTCTGCGCCTCTAATAATTGCTTATCACATGATGTGTTAACTCTATTTAAACTATAGGGGGACCGGGAACGTTTTAAAGATGTCGATATGTTTTGGGAAAAAATAAGAATTTTGTTAGCATAAATGACGGGTTACTAGTCTACTTTAATATGTCTCGTAATTGGAGTTTCTATTTCAATAAAGTACGACCTGAAGATTATCGTTTTCTGGATTTTTACAAGTATTGCTCACGACAAGCTGATTTTACCTTTTAATTTTGAAAGCTTACAAACTGAAAAAAGATCACAAAAATCTGACAATAAATGGTTCAAATAAACAGAAAATTTTAAAGCAATTATTAATCTTCGTTTTCTGCATGGCTAGTTAGCAGAGGGAGGCTTCCACAACTACGGTGGGCACCTGCTTGCTGCCTACCTTATGGTCTGCTTGCCCGTTGTGGAAAAAGGAATCCCTCACAACTACGGTGGACACCTGCTTGCTGTTCACTTTATGGTATGCTTGCCCGTTGTGTCTGCTTCTAGCCATGCCTCTAATAATCGCTTATCACATGATGTGTTAACTCCATTTAAATTATAGGGGGACCGGGAACGTTTTAAAGATGTCGACATGTTTTGGAAAAAATGAGATGTACAAAGAATTGCGCCTTCTTGGGGTTTTCATTTAACAAATTTTCTGATTTATCTAATAAAACATGACTCTTTATTGACCGTGTATTTTATAACTTAGAAAAATGCATCTAGATCCATAATGAACAATACAACAAAAGTTCTTGGAACCGCTACCAAAAAAGCCAATAATACTATTGAGAACTCAATAACACATTGGTACAAAAAATTAGGGAATTAGTGAAAGATAAGCGAAATGGTAGTTGCTTACCTTATTATGTATTATTTTGTAGGCGAACCCAAGAAAACGGACTTCATTAACACATGATATAACAATCAACTTTACTCCAGAAAGTATCAAAAAAGTTAATATATAAAACTACAATTATGTTAAGTTCACAAAAGTTTTTTATTTTTTCTATCTTACACAGATCAAAACAACAAGACTGATGGGTGACTTGAAACATCAAATGAATCATCATAAAAGCCCCTCAAAATACTTTCAACAGGGTCATTTATTGATTTGAGACAAAGAAGTGGTTATTATTTGGGCAATGCCCACTTCATTTTTGAAATAGAAAATCTTATGCCCAAGCCATACTTTCTCTGCGTCCCGGTAAAACCTTATTTATTTCTACTTTTTCTTCCTATTACAATATAAAGAACCAAGGAGATCAGTTCAAACAATTCTTTTCTTCGGTAAAAATCCCATGCCATTAGCATCTTCATTCCTAGTTATGGTGCTCAATTTTTCTGAAATTCGCATAAAACGATGGCATTCATGCAAATGTATCATTATGAATTTTGATTGGTTAAATGCTATACGTTATTTTCCAAAAGAGCTTTTCTTAAAAAGTTATGCTGAAGTCAATGCTAATTTTAGCAAGTTTATTCTTTTGGGAAAACTACTCCGGAATTTAAATTACAGTGATGTACCGTAATATGCATGAAACTTACTGGTAATTTGAGACTAACCGAGTAAAGAAAGATAACATAAGAATCCTGTATATATATTTATTTATATTACGTACGTACATAGCTTGAACAACGTTGGATATTTATTTATTTACATCATTTTGAGAAAATGATGTATACTTTTTTAATCGTCGATATTTCTGTATTTTCAAATTACAGACTGAGAATATTTGTACGATGTACTATGAGTGTTTAATCGTTTGCTTGGCAATCGTGAATGTGTATATGAATTAACCTATTAAAGGCATGTGTTTGTGAATATTTGATTGATGTTGCTGAATTTGGTAGATCTACATCTTAAAATGAGAACAAAAATTTCAATTGCACTTTGCCATTTTTGATTTTCCTTATCCCAAAAACCGAAATCTGAATGTGGGTAAACTTTGATACAAGATGATCAGTTGTGACGATGACTATTTTCATTTGCATGATTACAGGATTGTCATAAATAGTGATATAAATCAATCTTAACAACTAATCGATTTGAATTTTACCGACCCAACTTCGATTAGTCATTTAATTGATTAATCGACTAGTCGATTGGTCAATTAGTCGACTAGTGATTGGTCGATTATAGGGGTGGGGCTTTACTTATTTGTGCCGGTAATACAAACTCCTAAAAAGTGGGTCGTCTAAAGCCAGATGCGTTCACGTGATATAAAGCCAATCAAATCATAAAATTGATCTTTACGGATCAGCCCGACGAGACAAAAACAAAGAAAAAAAGCGAAAAGTGCCGAAAATACAAAAAATGAGTGTCTAAACCTGTCTAGGGGCATTAATAAAAAATATCGGGAAGGCAATTTTATTTATAAGTCAAGCCCTAACCCTAACCCCTAACTAACCCTTACTCTAATTTTAATTAAATAATCAAAAACATATAAACGCACCTGGCTTTAGCCATCCTTCTAAAAAGGCAACTTCCAATCAGTGAGGTCGAATTTTGATCATTCCGGATCAGCCTGATATGAATTCCAAACACATGCAGAAGAAGAAAAAAGCGAAAATATGCCAAAACTAGTGTTTAAATCGACTTTTATGCACTAATTAAAAATGCCAGAGACGAAATTTTACATATAATGGGCAACTATCTATAGCTATACCTTCTAAAACTAACCCCCTAACCCTAACTTTGCGTTTTTACACACTTTGTTTATTTACAAAATTAAATTTCTTTTTTGGGGGTCGTCTAAAGCCATGTACCCACGTGACATTTTCGTGTAAATCAACCAAACGGAGTCGCAAAATTTTGTTTACACGGATTAGCCTGAAGAAGTCAAAAAAACAAAAAAAACGCAAGAACATAAAAATGGTATTCAAAACCTACCTTGGGCCATTAATAAAAAATGTCAGAAAGGTAATTTTACCTATATTGGTCCTAACTCTAACCCTGATTCTAATGCTAAACAGTCTTTGATATGAATTTTAACTAAAATTTTAAAAAATCACGTGGGTACATGGCTTTAGCCATCCCCTTTTTTGGGTTGTATTACCGGCACAAATAAGTAAATCCTGGGATAGCCATAGTTTGAAAACAGTTCTGTAAAAATAACTGATAATACTTTAATAAGTATAATAAACATTTAGAAAAAACTTCGTTAGATATATTAGCATGGTTTTTTTTGGAGGTCGGTTAGTAAGAAAATTAACTTTGATTTGCCAAATTTTCATTTTATAAACTGTCACATCTGTCCTAATTTGCGTTTCCGTACTGTATTACTTTACTACTGTATATACTCCTACCGAATAATTGATTCTGGGCAAGTTTAGTAAAGTATTATTATTTATTATTTCTGATTATTTCTTATTATTTTTTGCGTAATAAGTAATGTCGCGGCTGATGCTGTGAAATTTTAAGGGAATGTTTATTTCGTTTTTGTCTTATAGGATTAGGGTAGAGTTTGGGTGTAGATTTCATATTTATAGCTGATTTGAAAATTAGTGGGACACGTGATGAATTTTGTGATGATCGTCTGATAATTGTAATAAAAGTATAATTTTCGATAGGTTTTAAATTTTTTGCGCACCCGCATGGTCATGCACCCTGTAAATTAGCCAATAAAAACCATTCATGTGATTAACAATATGTGTATTCGATCTCTGACCTGTTAACCAATCAACCTTCCGACCTATCAACTAACCAAACCACAGAATGATACCTAACAAAATGACGAAACCTGATGAAACCATAAGTTTTGTCAAGTTTTGTCATTGATGAAACTTGTAGTTTTGTCAGGTTTCATCATTTCATCAAGCATCACTATAAAATTTTCTAAGTTTTTTTTATTCTTTATGTCCTGTGTTCAACATATTGTATAACGATTTTTTTTATTAATGGGTATCCGTTTGCTGTACTAAATTTAGTACGTTGTACTAAATTTAGTACAGTATTAAAACTAAAATAAAATAAAATAAATCATTAGCTATTATATAAAATTTATATGATATATAAATGAATATCTGACGTTCATTTTGGTAATTAAAAATAATTGGTATATATTTAACAATTAGGCACATGCAGGTTTTGTTTAGCAAGTATTTTTAGAGCTTAATCAGATTTGCAGATCAAATTTTGATAGCACTTCTAAGAAATTCCCGCTCGTATAACTGGCCCTAACTTGTTATAACCTGGCCAAAAATGCGGTTCGTTACCTTGGTCGTCCATATTTAGTTAAAGAATTAATAATTTAATTGGCATATTTATGAAGTCATCAAGGTAGATCATAGATGCGTTCATAGATATAAGCCTAAAAAAGTATAATATGTAGCACAAAAAAAATTCGAATGCAAGTTTTTAAGCAAATAACGGTAAAAATTCTATGCTATAATCGTTACAATGCCGAGAATATCACGCAAGTTAGCTGTTGGAGGGCGGATAAGCTGTAAAGCAACAGTATTACCACAAGATATAATACAGCAATATTTTCAGCAACGTGAAGAAGATTGGAAAAGTCTATGTTTAAATAGTACAATCATTAGAGAATTAACCGCAACAAAATGCCAAACATTCAAGTACGTTTTGATGAAATTGAAAATGTGATTGTGGATGTCCTTGCAGGTAATCTACGATATGAGAAACCAACTGTTTCAAATAGAGAAGAACAAGAACAAGTGGTAACAGAGTCATTACCAGCACCTAAGGCACTATTTGATGATAGCGAAAGTAGCTTGGAAGAAGAAGAAGAGCTGAATATAGATGTAATTGACCTTAGTACCTCAGTAAACTGGCAGGAGCAACCAGTAACCATTGACCAACGCGCAATTAACCTAGTATATAATCATGTATGTGAAGTTAATGTTTTATCAATAAGTTTAGCTTCACCATATGAATTATTTCAACGATTTCTTCTACTTAATTATATTGAGCAGTTCGTAATTAACTCTATTAATATACGTGAAAGAGATACTTCGAACTGGGTAATTGTAAATATTAATGAATATGTAAAATGGTTAGGTTTATGGGTGTTAATGTCCGCTTTTCCTATTGCTGACCGTCGTTTTTATTGGAGAACAAATCCAGAGATTACACAACCTATGGTACCATTTAATTTTCAACGTTGGATGAGTCGTTCACGATTTGAACAAATTGTATCCTACCATACTTTAATGATGCCAAACGAATTAGATGCTCCAAATTTTAATGATCCTTTATACTCTGTTCGTAGTTTTATTAATGCATTTAATAGTAATTTGATTGAGGCCGTAAGGCCTGGAAATACTTTATGCATTGATGAATCTATGAATTCATAGTTAGGAGAAAAAAATAAGATACCAGATCATCGTAAAATACCGCGAAAACCACATCCAATTGGACAAGAGTGGAAAACAGTTGCTGACGGGTTTACAAATATTATCATTCAACTGGAACCATGTGAAGAAAAGGAAATTGAAAAAAAACAAGCAGTTTACATCGGACTATGGTAGTACTGCTGCCTATGTACTTCGATTGACACGACCGTGGTTTGGTAGTGGACGTACTATTGTTGGTGACAGTTGGTTTGGGTTGCCCAAACTTTGCTTACTTTTAATGGAAAGTGGTTTGTATAGTATTTTTCATGTTAAGAAAAGGCGTGGATGGCCTCTTAATTACCCTCAGGATATGATTCAAAAACTTGGCAACGCATATGGATCCTATTTTTCAAAAGTTGCAGTTGTTAATGGTACGCATTTAATTGCAGCATCTTTAAAAGATCGAAAACCACAATGCATTATTGCAACAGCATCAACTACAACTCAAGGTGATAAAGTTGAACGTGTAGTCAAAGAACGTAATAATTCATCATTAGTTAAATTTGCACGACCAAAAATTTTTTCTGAATACTCCTCTTCAAAAGGCGCCGTCGATATTAATAACCAGGTATTTTATTTTATTTTATTTATTTTATTGTATTTTATTTTATTTTATTTTATTTGCGTACGGCTTCTAATTACCTATTTGGTTATCGTGTAAATATATGTTTTTGGTCTTTATTTTCGAGTATTATGGATTAATGATCGTTACCTTAAATTTGATTATAAGCTTTCTCGAAATTTTAGTTGGAAATGCATGTTAATTTCGACATTTGATCTGAATAAAGATTGAATACTATAAGTTAACAGGTTTATAAATAAATAGTTACATTATAAATCTGTTATTTATATTGATTTTAATATTGTGTATTATTATAGCTTTGGTATAATAATACACAATACTATTATTACTTTTATAAGCCGATATTAATGATGCATTATGAAGTAACTATTAATATCACTTAAAAATCACTTAAAATATTGTAAATTTATTTTAATTGATAGATTCGTGATAACATGACATCTTTTCATGATGTAATGCGTGGATTAAACTGGGAGATGCATGTGCTTGCTTTTCTACTTGGAATCGCCGAAGCTAATGCATTCTTATCATTTAAAAAATGGCGTAATGGAGCACATGATGTTTCACATTTTGATTTTAGACGACAATTGGCTTTTAAAATTCTTAATGGAAATTATCTTTATTTAGAAATTCATCACCAAATTCATCCAAAAAACGTCCAAGAACACAAACTGAGACACAGCATAAATTATCGCCTATCCCTAAAAGAAAAAAAAACCCAAAATATTACAATTTATCCACAGCTTCATTGTATGTATTGCGGTACAAGAACACGATATCACTGTGTTTGTAACATTTCAAAGGGAGTGTGTTTTAGTTGCTTCAGCGACCATCATCTATAATCTAAATATATCAAAATGAAAGGTCGATATAGGCAATTTATATATATTTTTTTGATACCATTTTATTATATCATTTTTGGAGGTATCGATTTTTTTTTGTTGTACTAAATTTAGTACAGCAAAATTTTTGCACAACGGTAACACTTTGCAATCACTTTTTACAAAACTTTTATTTGTAAATAGTGCTAAAATTTTACATATAAATAAAGCTATATGTAGTTTATATTATAGCAAATTTTAGTTAATATTAAACTTGTGGTTGTGTCATAATTAATTTTTTGCGCTGTACTAAATTTAGTACATTAGCCAAACGGATACCCATTAAAATTTTTAATTTATTTACATATTCTTTACATCATTATTACAACATAATTATGTATCAAGGCCATAAAAAAAACCCTCCAAAAATAATCTTTATATTTCCAATTTTCTAATTTTCTTCAAGTCAAGTACTCCATTCCACATACAAAAGGAGAATACCATAGTAAAAAAAAAAAAAACTACAAAAAAAAGAGAAACCTGGAATTACTTTCTTTATAATTCCAGTTCTCGGTCCAGCACTCCATTCATGACTCTATTTAATGTTCCCCAGAGATACATAAACTTACATATACTTTAAATCTACAAAAAAAAAGAAAAACATCAATAAAAAAAACTCCTCATAAAGAAAAAAAATTTTGAAACTACATATCTTTATGGTTCTAGTTTTTGGGCCTGGCACTCCATTCACAACTTTATTTAGTGCTCTACCAGTAGTAAAAGAAAGGAACTTTAGTAAAAGAACAAAAAAAAAAAAAAAAATCTGGAACTACTTATCTTTAAAGTTCTAGTCCCAGGTCCAAGCACTCCATTCACGACTCCATTCCATGTTTTTAATAAAGTATAAGCCAAAAAAAAAGAAAAAATACTATAAAGAAAAGAGAATCTTTATGGTTTCAGTTCTCGGGTCCGGCACTTAATTCACGATTCACGTTCATTTCAAGTCCTCTGCAAAGTATAAACCTGCAAAAGAAAAAAATAGTAGTATACAAAAAAACAGAATAAAGAGCCTGAACTGCTTATTTTTTAGTTTCATCCACAACTCCACATTCCTAGTTCAAACTCTATTCCATATTCCTAGTGAAGCATAAACCTACAAAAGGAGAAAACTATTAGTAAAAGAAAAAAAACTATAAAAAAAAGAAAAATCTGGAACTACTTATCTTTATAGTTCCAGTTCTTTGGTCCAGCACTCTATTTACAACTCTTTTCAATTCTATTCCACATCTCCTAATGGAGTAAAAACCTATATGAAATGAAACATTAGTAAAAGACCAAAAAAAAATAAGAAAAAAACCTGGAACTACCAGTACTTATCTTTATAGTTCCATTCACAACTCCAATTCATGTTCCTGATGAAGCATAAATCTACAAAAGGAGAAAAACAAAATAGAAGAACAAAAAAACCCATGAAAAAATAAAATCTAGAACTACTTGTCTTTATAGTTCTAGTCCCAGATCCAAAACTTTACTCATTACATGTTTCTTTCTTTACCAGCATGTTAGGATTCCAACGGAAAAAAAAATTAGAATTTACACAAGCTTCGAGAAAAAAAAATAAAAAATAAAAAAACATGCGTTTGTACGTATATGCCTATTTATATGATTTACAACCACCTGGGGAAGTGCAAAGTTAGCTAATCATATAAGGTTGCCAATAGGTGCACAACCATGTGGATATATGAAAAATATATTCCCATTTTCGATAATATAATTTTTAGCCAGTACAAAACATACTGCGATAATATATCAGCCGAAAATTATATTATCGAAAAACTATCAAAATTTGGATGATCACAAAATTCATTATGTGTCCCACTAATTTTTAAATTAGCTGTAAAGAGTACAGTCTTGGATATTACAGTACTTAGACTAATAAATTTCCTTTATATTTGTAGATTATTATAATAAATGTTTGTGAATAACTTATTTTAGATTTTAGATTAATAAATACTTCTTATACCACTAAGTTCTATAAGTAAGTGAAATTTAATAGTAAATATCATAACTCGAATAACTTATTTCAGACCTAGATTATAAAATGTTTTTATATTCACTAAGTGTTGTAAAATATATAAAATTATTCATAACTCGAATGGCTTATTTAAATGCATAACCTCGATAAATATTATTAAAACTGTAAGCCTCTATATGACCCGTTGACCCAGGTCATGACTGGGATCAATATTTGACCCGTCCAGACCACTATTATCTGACCGGGTCGGGTCTCTAGGCACAGCATCTGATCATAACAAACATTAAATGACCAAAAAATTTTGCATTTTGTGTAACCTGCACCACTTCAGCGATTTGGATGCAGACCTCGGATCAAACCTGCAGAGCATTAATACTAGCTGCTGTTGTACTGCCGAGTAATATTATATTATTATAGCAAAATTATAATCCTACTTAGTACACGGTTAGCAGGTTTGTTAGTAAAATTTGTTAAAACTTGGTGATTTCAGGCAAAATTATTTAGGTCGGAGTGGCTCAGGTTACACAATGTGCAAAATTTTTTGGGACACCACTAACTCACTACTCTAAATAACCCAGGTTATTTCCAAATGACCTGAGTCATTTGGTCCCGGAATTTAAATGAAGTCATTTCAGATCATTTGCAAAATAGGCAAATAACCAGGTCATTTACCATCCCTGAATATACAATAAGTATATATTAGCGGTTTCAATAGTTGTATTTAATGGAATTTTGAAGAACTTTAATACAAAAAATCATAATTATTTCGGGTAATAAGGATTTTACGACATCGATTAACAGATTTACTCTCGAGAAATTTAGTAAGCTTTCAATTGCATTGCAAGATAAAAATAGTTATATTTTGCAACCCGGTCATTATAATAAGAATTCGATCTCATATTATTTTTAAATAAAATAATTAAATTAATTTTAAATTAACAGTCGTACTCTTCTATAATCACAGTTTGTTTTCTGTGAAAAATATGTGATTATTAAAATTTTATTATGCTGTGCTTATATAGAAGCTATTTTTTATAAGTTTATAATGAATTTTTTTTAAAATTTAATATGATTATATAGAATTATATAGAGTTTATAATTATATGGGAAGTTATTACCGTATATGTTCGAAAATAAGCTACTACCTAAAATAAGCTACCCTCCTGATTTTTTTTAAAAATCTTAAAAAATTCGTTAGCAGTTGCTACATATAAAACTTTTTTTTCTACTAAGTAAACTTCAAAAAATCGATTAAGTAAACTTGTTTAGCGCATTAAAATACATCTACAGTAAAAATTTGGTATCATTTGGACAACTTTTTATTAGTACGTTTTCAATTTTTTCAAAAAATGCTATATTTCGAAAATAAGCTACTTTACAATTTTTCATATAATTTTTTGGCCAAAAAAGGTAGCTTAATTTCGGACACATACGGTATAGAGGAGTACAATCGTATTTATTAAGTGAAATTTGAATTCTCTAACAACTGAGTCAGTTTAGAATTCCATTGCAACCTAAGTTGTTCATAATCCACCAAAATTTGATTTCAACTTACAACATATAAAACAAAATAATCAATACATGAAAGTTTACGGCATAATTTCTTCTAATAATGCTTGAAATTCTATTGAATTATAAATGTCACGACCCAAATCGGCAAGACGATTTTTATTTGTGCAAGAAGAACAAAGTTTATTGTTATTGTACAGACTAAAGTTATTACAAGAAGGTTTGTACAAGTTTATATACATTTGCATGTTATGTAAAATACTATGACTAATACTAACTATATTTTTGTAATGCTATTTCACTATATCTGATATTATTTATACGCTCGGTCGTAACCCGAGTATGACGGTGTCTCTTTTCAAATCAATGATCTCATGGTTTGATCATGGCACCATATCGTGGCAACAATACCAGGGCGTAGAATCGATTTTCCGAACACGTGATCTTCCGACGTCAATTAGCCAATTAAAAATCAGGATCAGGAAACGTTTGTTTTGCAAAAATTGTATTTATCGCAAGATTTATACTAGCAAATCGTCTTTTTAGCCTAACAAAAAAGTTTCCTCGCACAATTTTGCTATATAAATGCTCCTTCTAGCCACCAACATGAACCCAAACCCTAACATAAATCAATTTTTTTTCTCAAAGACAATTGATGCCGGAAGATCACGTGTTCGAAAAATCGATCCTAGGCCCTGTTAATTTCGTATCGTGGCTGTCACGTGCTTGATCACAGCACTGCGTCACGGGTTCGAGGTCACAGCACCGCGTCACGGGTTTCGAGATCGTTATAATAAAGAGGACCAAGAGTATTTTCACTATCAAAACCACTATAATTACTATATAATTTATCTAAATTATCATCCTTAATATAAAGAGCACCGTATCCACCATCTTCACCTATATTTACAGGTATGGTATAATTACCTGGTGTCAAAGTTGAAACCCCTGCTCACATACAAAGTTCTGTTACGGGCAGAATTGTAGATTTATTAATTTATATACGTAAAATACAGAATTTAGATGATAGGCATCTCACCAGAGGCGTGACATTGGTGATTTGGTAAGTATTTTATCAAATAGATTTGTTAGGAATTTATTAGGACGATTTATATATGAAATATTGGAATTTCGTAGGATGAGATATCCTTTACAAGAGGGGAATTGTAGAGCTTTTATAATTAAAACTAAACTATTGAACTAAAGGGGTCGAGAGATAGATCGAACTTTCATCAAAAAGGGATCATGGTAGAATCACTGATCTCTCATCAGGTAAAGATCACTAAAACTAAAGGGGTTACAAAGATAAGTTTTACACGATTATTATGATAATGGTTATATATAATATTATTATTATATCGTTAATTATCTTTAACTAATTCTTAATTTAGATTTCTTCGATTTCGACTTTCAATCACGGGTTTGCTGTGCCTAATTTAGTGTTCCAAATTGTTAGTTGAAAAACCAACTAGTTGGCAACTTTTTAACTAATCGATTTAAAAAAAATTTAAACAACTAATCGATTTATTATCAACTGATTCGATTACGATTAATTGTTAATCAATTAGTTATCAACTATATTAATCAACTAAACAACTATTACTATTAATGTAAATTACAAATAAACTTGCATGCATAATGATATCGTAAATGGCCGGATAAAAATAGTAGACCCACTATGTACTATACTCGGGTGCTCTTTTTTAAGATCTAAATTGCATATTATAAGTGCAAAGTCTCAAATTTTTACACTATACGATATAAGTTCATACTATATCCAGGTCTTGTATCCAGTCATTTACGGTAAGCTTCGCGAATATGTACTATTAATTACCAATCAATAGTTGTTAATAAATTCAACTATTGTGGTACATATTTGTTAAATTGGCGTTATGCAAGTTTATTTATAATTTACGTTTGATTATATCATATTTGTAATCAAATATGCATAATCTAAATTATTTAAATGATTTTTTTTCAATCAAAAAAATTAATTCGTGATCCGTATACCAAACAGGGGCTGTATATATTACCATATATAGTAAAATTGGGAAAATCAATTATTTGTTTATCAAATGTCTGGAATCTGGCACTGTCAGAGCAATAACGAATTTTTTTACTAAGCTAAGCTTCCTTATTTACTAAACAAAAGTTGTAGAGCACATTCTTGTGATTCTAATGGTGGTAAAATCATTAAAATTGGCCTAGTAGATCACAAGATATCGTTAAAAAACGTTTCGCATTTCTATGTAAACAATAATATTGTTTATATAGAAACTCTATATGGAGTGCTCCGTATTAAAAGGGCCCATTTTTACAATTTTTTGAAAAATGAGTTTTTATCAAATTCATGTAAATTTTGACATGACTGATATTTTTCAATTATTAATGAAAGTCGATTTGCATAATAAAAAATCAAGATAATGTAAAAAGAAAAATTACATGAGGCTGCGTAGAGCCAACACGTCACGAGATTATCCGATAGTCACATGCCGTCTTTAACCAATCAAAATAGTGAAATTTAATTAATCCCGGATCAGTCCGAAAATCAAAACAAGTGGTTAAGCTCGATTATCTCAAAATGAGATAAATGTAAAAATGGGCCCTTTTAATACGGAGCACTCCATATGGTCGCGAACCGTTTTTTAACGATATATATGATCTACTAGACCAATTTTAATGATTTTATCACTATTAGAATCGCAATAATGTGCTTTAAAATTTTTGTTTAGTCAAGAAGGAAGGTTAGCTTAGTAAAAAAATTCGGTATTGCTCTGACAGTGCCAGATTTCAGAAATTTGATAAACAATAATTGATTTTCCCCATATATTACTATAGATTTTCACTGTTTGGTATACGGATCACAAATTAATAAATAAAGATTTCTTGCTATTACGTACCAATTGTTGCTTAGATTAATAGTGTTGTCGACAGAGAGTGAAGAGAAGAAAGGGTAAATAATAGAAACCTAAAGTTATAATTACACTAATTTGAAGTAAAATGAAAGCATTTTAGATATTAAAGTCTACTTTATTTCTGGTTTTTTAACCTGTTTTGCAATTAAAGATTATCATTATATTGGAGCCATGTGAATAATGAAAGAAAATTAATAATTAATTCATAAAATCAATCGTTATAAAAAAAAGGATATATCAAGTAAAAGTCAAGAATTTTTTGGAATAAAAATGACGTTCTTAGAAATCATACGATAAATCTTATTGATAACGAAACCATTGATAAGTTTTATAAAGTAAAATTGGTGGTAAACATGAGGCTTTTTTTTTATAATCAAAAATCTACCTTTTGTCTTGAACCCGTATATGTAGTACCCATGATTTGTAAAAGTCAAATATATTACATTTAAATAGGAAACCTCAAGTAAAATTTTAATACTAGTTTTGTCTTGTATGGAACTAATGCAAATCTGTATATAATAAAAGGTAAGAGCACCATCTCGGTAATATCTAAACAAAAAGAATCTACCTACAATGGATAGTGCGAACGATGATGATTTTGATCCATCTGATAATGACGAAGAAAAAAATAGTAATGATGATGAAATATTAGCTTCAACATCAACAGCTACTTCAAATTTAAGTCGTGTCAAAAAAAGAAAAGGAAAAGGAAAAAAGACAGGAAGTTTTGTATGGCAATTTTTTAAACAATATGATGCCGTGATACTTACACTAGATAATCTAGAAGAGAAAGTCGAAAAAGTTCAATGCTTGTTTGACAGATGTGATACAGAGTATATGTGGTTAGGTTAGGCCTCCATATGGGCTCAGGCTACCCATGGATACCCACAGGTAGTACCATAAGGGCCGGGCTAGGGTATTGATTTTTAAGCCCTAGGGTAAGGGTAAGGGCTTAAAAGTGAGGCCCTTACACAAACGAGTAGGGCTAGGGTATTACCTGTTACCCTACCCTTGTTTTGACGGGTACCTGTAGATGTTATGTTCACGTGACTTTCTGAGCTCTATTTATCAAGGCTTTAGACTACGTAATAATAAATTAATTTTTTTTTGTATGTACGTACTAGGGTGGTAACTCAACTAAGTAAATCAGAGCAAAACTTACTAATATTGCTAACATAGTTTTGATTTACTTAATTGAGTTACCACCCTAGTACGTACGAAAAACTTTCTACAAATTTTTATATGATACCGCACATAGCTTTGATTTGCTTAGTTGATAGACTACTAAAATAAAATATCTGCACATATATACGAATATATGTAGTGAAACTGAACAAGTTGCAAATTTAGCGAGTTTGGGTCAAAATCCTGTAAACAGAATCCTGACAGTGTCAAAATCCTGTAAACAGAATCCTGACAGCGTCAAAATCCTGTAAACAGAATCCTGACAGCGTTAAAATCCTAAAAAAAGGCAGCCAGAATTAGTTTAATGTTGACCAATTTTTTGGAAATTTCGGCTGTTGAGATTCTTATTTTTGGGATTTTGACCCAACCCCAAATTTAGCTTAACTCCAATCTTTAAGGTTTTAAATTTCCGTACTCTCAATAGTAATTTATTTAGTATACACGTGTGTACCAAAATTTTGAATAAATAATTACTGTATTTCATGAAATAACGTTATTTAATTATCACCTTTAAGAAATTCTTTACTGATCGCTATTCTTAAAGTAAACTACCCTTAATTCGTTATTTTATTTTCTTAAACTTCTTTACCATTACTCCCGCATCATTTATCCTTAAATTAAATACATTACCTGCATAACATTTAAACTGACCTGACCCTGTTTGATTGATAATCGTGATCGATCCCGAATCAAGCTTACTATTAGAGCTAAATCGGATGTTACCAGATAATCGCTCTCCCAATTAGTAGCGATATTAAAAGATTTATTATTGCACTTGTAATTTTGTATGAGTATATTTAGGCCCACAGGCAGTTCATGGATACCTGTGGGCCTAACAGGCCGGGCTAGGGTATTGAATTTTAGGCCTTAGGGTAAGGGTAAGGGCTCAATAGTTAAGCCCTTATACAAACGGGTAGGGCTAGGGTATTGCTATTACCTGGCCCTACCCGGCCCATGCGGAGGCCTAGGTTAGGTTCAACAAGCAATTTAATAAATCACCTTAGAGATATCCATCATATTACTAAAGAATCACTTGCGAATAAGTGACAGAAAGTTCACCAACAAACAATTCAGCAAGTAATAATGAAGCCCCATTCTTCTTATGTTCAAAAAAAACTTGCACATCAAGTTGTACGATATTTAGTTTCACGTGTTCAGCCCATTTATCTCGTCGAAATTGATAACTTCAAGCTTTTGATAAAAAGTTTTGATTCTCGTTTTAAAATGCCATGTGTTAATACAATAAAAACAATCATATTTGACTCTTATACTTCAGCAGTAAAGCAGATTATAGATCTTATCTTAGAGACGTCTGACACAGTTTCTTTAACCTTTGATATTTGGTCCTCACGAGCACATGATAGTTACATCAGAATTACTTGTCACTGGCTTACAGAATCATTTGAGTTGCACAAAATTATACTTGAAATTGGGGAGTTGGACGATCATTACGCATCCGATATTGTAGAATCTGTTGAATTTGTTTTTGATAAATTTAAAATTAATCATCAGAAAATCTTTTCTATTACCACAAATAACGGTGCGAATGTCAAGTCGGCGGTGCAACAAATAGGCATTACTAATGTTAAGTGTGCCGGGCATATGTTACAATTAAGTGTAAATTTAGGACTAAAGCAAGTAGACGGGCTTATTTCAAAGTGCAAAGCACTTGTGTCTATTTTGTCAAAAGAAAAAAAAAGAAAGCAACTTCGTGAAGCACAATTACAAATTAACTCGGGACTTAAAGAACCGTTAGATGTCATTAAGGATGTGGATACCAGATGGAACTTCACCTTTCATTCTATTGAACATCTTGTATACTTAAGACCTGCTATTATGCAATTATACTCAACTCTCAATAATCATGCTCTTAGAGAGGTTAGAAAAGGAGCAGAAACGATGGGCTCTTTTCTCCCTTCAGAAGAAGAATTCAAATTATTGGAAGAACTCGTTGTAATTCTTTCTCCTTTCGATGAAGCGATGCAATTTTTAAGTGAATCCAAATATCCGATACTTGGTTTTATGACACCAATGTTAGAAGAACTTGCACGTCAGCTTAAGTACTTTACTGGTCACAATGAAGAAGCAATCTTTGTTAGAGACACAATCTTAAATAACTTAATTGAATGGTTGGGAGATCCAAGTGAGATTGGCATGTGCTGCTCTTTCCTTGACCCACGATTTAAGCAATTAAATTTCTGCACTAGAGATTTACGCCGTTCAACAATCCAAATTATGCGCCATCAATTTGACGAATTGAATTTAACACAAGCTACTAATAATGATACTACACTAGTCAACAATGATAATACAATATCACATCAATATAAAAAACCTAAAATGTCAGCATTTTTTTCTCATTTACGAACAGAAAACACTAACACTGTGCCTGATGAATTTGATCGATATTGTGAATTTCCTGAAATTTCCCTTGACGAAGAACCTTGTCCTCTGGCTTGGTGGCGCCAACACAAATCCCTCTTTCCTACTTTGGCAGTCTTGGCAAGACGATATCTTGCGGTGCCAGCTTCCTCCGTGCTATCAGAACGTCTATTTTCTGATGCTGGAAACCATATAACAGATAAGCACACCAGACTCGATCCAGATTTATTGAAGCAATTAGTATTTCTTAAAAAAAATATGAGCAGTATTAATGTTTTCTCTCCTTAACATTTATATATATTGAACATTTTGCTATAACATATTCAATAAGAATTATATATTTTTATACATTGACAATTTTGACTTCATCTTATTATATATTTATTTTTAAATCTTATTACTATATTTATTATTAAGTAGCATCGTAAGTATTTAATTTTATTATCCACTTAAAATCTGTCAACTCGTAAGTATTCTTGCTTTCCATTTTAGTTCGAGTAATCGATTATCATTTTAGCTTCATCTAACTTACGAATTTTTATAATTTAAGTCAATGATTTTATAGGTATAAGAAACTAATTTTCTTCTATTTAAACTTTCAATTTAATATTACTATACAAACTTATTGTTACGATATTGCTTTAAATAGTTCTTTCATGCCTCAGATCTTTTAATTCGCGTTAGTTTGGTATGCATTAAAATCATTTGGGGTTTTTACCTTGAAAAAGACCTTACGGGACATAGTAATTACTATGTCCTATAAGGTCTTTTCAAGGCAAAGACCCTATTTTATTATTCTGCTTAGTCATTATAAAATTTATAAAATTAAGCTTATATAGCATTTACCCTTCATACAGCATCTTACAGCATCTTGCGAATCGTCTAACTTGCATTAGTTTAGTGGGTCCAAAGATTTAAATTATTATTCTATTTTTAAAAATTAAAATTTATGATCCATTTGTTTTTGTCTTAATAGTACTCCTCGGGTCATTTAATTCACCGTGAATTGGTGAGTATAAATATCAAATTATAATATTTGAAACTTTTATAATGACCTAAGCTCATTCATTTATTTTAAAAAGTGCTTTGTTCATTTAGCTCGTATTAGCTTGTACTATAACAGTTATTTTAGTTATTTTATTAGTGTTTAAATTTTAGCTTATATAGATTACATTTGGTTTCTTATTTAATTCACATGTATTTGTGGGCATTTTTCATTTTATGGTAAATTTCACTTCATAGGCTATTTTAGTTTGTAAGTATAAAAATCATTCATTTTAAAGTTTTCTTTAAATCAAGCTCATTTTTTTATCTATTTATAGGCTTTTTGTAAAGTATGCCAATTTACGTAAAAAAAGAAAAAAAAAATACTAATTTGCTAACTAGATCATCAGTTCAGACAACAGATAAATCGCACATTTCGGTTATTTAACTCATTAAATAAAATAAATAAATAAATTTAATGCATCAAGTGTACGATACTAGGTAGGGTGATTGGTTTAGGTTGGTCTTAATTATGGGCAGCGGCAAGTTTACCGTAATATTAATAATCAAGTCTTAAAGTTGGTCTAATGCCTATATATGATCTGGCCCAATTTGTAATATGTTCAAATTTGAAAACGATGCTAATACTCTTGTGTTATCTGATTTATTTAAATTAGAAAGATCTCCATATAAGTGCATCTTGACATACGTACGTACGTATATAAATGCGTTACTTGGTTTAATTTCTAAATCTGCAAGTTATTCGCCGCACTTTCTTATCATTATGTAGTAGAATTAGTTTTCTTTAATATCAACTATACAACTTACAACTAAACAACTAGACAACTAAACAACTAAACAACTAATTGATTAATTTGGTCACGTGATTGTGCAATCGATTAGTTGCTAACTTTAGTTGCAACTTATCGATTGGCAAAATTTTTACCAACTCGTAACACTAGCCTAATTTCATCGATTTACCTTTTAGCCCGTGACATTCGCCCACGCTTATTTTATGCGTATCACGCATAAAAATCCAATAATTCTTTTACATTTGGGTAATTATCGTTCCCCTCTTTCCTTTTATATTTATTCATTACTAGGTACTTGGATGATTTATGATATTCTATCTACTTTTTTAGTAGTAATAGGGATTATTGTATGAAATCCTTTATCCACTTGGTACATTCTATGAAGGTGAATGGTATCTATTATCTTCACTCCTATTACAGAACCACGCCGGGGTATAGTTTCTCGTGACTAATACCTTGAACTTCATTATCATTTATACGACCAAGGTCTATTTCTACGCAGTATCTATTTAGCATTCAGCCCCGCCGGTACCAGGCTATAGACGCGACTTACGGGTTGGCACACTTCTTTTTGCGCATTTGGCGACTTACAGGCAGAGCACCTTAACCTTGGAAGTATAAAAAAAATTCCATTTTTGCGCAGTACCTATTTAGCATTCAGCCCGCCGGTACCAGGCTATAGACGCAACTTACAGACAGAGTACCCTCTTTTTTTTTTTTTTTTTTTTTGCACCATCTGATCTTTTCATGCTATCATCAAAATTATAATAAACATCCCAAGCAGTAGGCCGTTTTTGTGGATCAGAATCCATACATTGTCTAACTCAATATAACAATCAGGAGTATTAGGCGAAATTCAGTCCGCAATCCAAGCAAATCTTTACTGTATGATCATCTTCAAATTGATGACCATCAAAAGGTCTTTGTCCGGTTAACATCTCTGATATGATGACTCCAAATCCATAAATATTTGCAGCTGGTGTAAACTTTTAACCTGATAAACCCTCTGGTGTGTCCTAAGGCATGGCTCCATAAATACAGTTTTCTGAATCATTATTTATATCTTTCTCTTTGGTCTGAAATGTAAGATTATATACTCTTACTAATGCATTTATCTTGCAAAATATTACCACTGCGAAAGTCTGAAATATCTTTAAGTAAATTTAATTTAGTCTGCCAGGTAAGATCTTGAAAATTTGTTCTTAAAAACTTATACAGACTTCCATTAAGTATTCATTTGTTTTTATGTTTTGAGTTTATCCGTATATTTGGAGCCTAATCTCATATTTGGTTTTTTTTTTTTTTTTATTTCACATGGCTTCCAAATTATTCTTATCATTAAGTTTTCGTATACCATCCAACCAGGTCGCAGAATATACAGAACTAAATTCTCCTTGGCTAATTTTTTTTTAATATTGTCAAATGGAATCCATTCAATCATACGTTCATAAACCCGATTTCTAAATTGAACCCCTTTCATAAAATCATTAATCTTCTTATCTCTACTTGTCTATCCTTGAATTGCTATGTCGGAATCACATGCTTCACACCATGCCTTGTCCATATTGCAATGTGCACATTTTCCGTAGAAAAAAAATATTGCATGAATATTCCAGCAGCTAGGGGTTGAGAATCCTTGTTAAGCCAATATTTGCATTTGTCTTCACTCTTTTTCTACACCAAATCCGTATTTGTAACAAATGGCAGTTTTCCAACTTCCCATCATATCGGTCGATTTTTGGAATTAGGGCCTTTTTTAATTCCCAAAATATTCAATGGTCTGCAAAAAGTCATATGTTGATTGGATGTAAATAAAAAATATGCTCCAAAATCACATGTCAAATTCGTTGTTTCTTCTAGAGAATATAATAAAACCCATGAGCCTACCTCAAAACCCATGAGTTTTTTTAGAAAGAATTTGAATTTAATAAAAAGTAAGAGAAGTTAATTTTAAATTAAAAATTTTTTTTAAATTTTTTAAAAATTTAAACTTTACAAAGTTTAACTTTTTAGTTTGTTTAGATCTAAAGATGCACACTTAGCTTTTGTTTAGATCTTGCGGCACATATTTAGTTATATTTAGTTTGGGCTTCATAATGTATATTTAGTATTAGCAATTTGGTTTTTTGTCTTTATTTGCTGTTAATACTATTTTTTTCTTTCTCCATAGATCTTTTAACTTTTGAACTGGAATCGAGTATCAGGTCATATTTTTTCTTTTTTTCCTTTGTGTGGCATGTTTTTTGTTTGCTGCTACTAATGCCTTTCTTTTTTTTTCAGAGGTAGAACTGAATTGAGTATAATATGATGAACTGGGATGGAATCGGGTCATGTTTTCTTTTCACTTTTTTTTGTGATATTTCTTTTTGTTTTCGCTAGCTACTAACGCTTTTTTCTCTTCTCTATAAGTCTTGATTTTGGAGCTGGAATTGAGTATAGATATGACGAATTGCAAAGGAATCGGCCATATTTATCTTTCTCACAGGAGCATAGGCATGACAAATTAGAACGTATTGTATTCTCTTGATTTGAAACGAATTTGTCATATTTAGATTTAGAATTAGAGTTTATAGTTTAGGTGGCATATATAACAATTAGACATATTTTTGCTTTTTTTTTTTATATGTATAAAAGCTTTATTTTTTTATTTACAAAAAAAAATATTGTTACATATACATCAATAAATAAAAAAAAAACTATATAATAAGCATTTTTAATTTAAAAAAAAATGAACTGTCGCCAATAAACATTTTTATATCATAATGACGAAGTTATAATTCCTTTTCTAACGTTTAACATAACCTATCTCTGCGGATTTATAATTCTCGAATGCTTTCTTTTCATTTTTTCCAATTCTGACTCCTCCTCTTATAACAATATCCAACATTTTCTACAGATTTTTTATAATATTTGAATGACTTCTTTTCATCCTTTTCGACTCGATTCTATTGCATCTAAGTTATTTTAATAAAAAAAAAAAACAGAACCTATAAAGAAAAAAGAATACGTCCCGATTTGTCGTTTTTGTTCATTCCAGTTTTGACTTATGAAAAAAAGCTTAATACTGGCAAACAACAAAACACAAAAAGAAAAAAAAGATATACCCGATTTTATTCTAATGTCAACGTTTCGTCCCGAATCATCATAGTCAAGGCCTATAGAAAAAAGAAATAATCAATAGTACTAACAAAAAAAAAAACAAAAAACAAAAAAAGAAAAAAAAGAAATACCTTTTGCTAATTTGTCCCATTCTCAGTCCAAAGGAACCTTGTGTTCAAAAAAGAAAAGCAGGCAAAAGAAAAGTCAAACTGAAAAGAAAAGAAAAAATGTTATACTAGGAAGAAAAGAAAAATTACACCAAAAAAAGGAAGTACCTACCTATTCTCCATTCTTGTTCTTGGCAAAACCTTGTTCAAAAAATAAAAATATTAGTAAGAGCAGTGTCATTAATCACCTGATTATTTTTTATCAGAGGCCTACACCCCTCCCTCTTTCTTAATATATATATAGTCAGGTTCTTATATATAATTTCAACTTTTTTTTACCCCCTCACCCCTAAAAAATCACCTGATTTTTGTTACTCCCCTAAGTCTAAAGCGAAAAGAAAGAACAAGATAAAAAAAAAATTCTAATTACTTCCCGGTTTGCCATGCTTATATTTATTGTAAAGAAAAATATTAGCGAAAGAAGTAAATAAAAAAAAAAAAAAAAGGAATTCGTTATTTGTATATATATATGCAGCATTACGGTATATATATTATTTGAACCCCAAAATTTTTAGGGTATTCTAAAAATCACCCGATATGCCATAGAATTACCAGCCTCAGCTGATTTTAAATAATACATAAACGCTTTATGCATATCTATTTCAACACCAATTTATATAGCGGCACATTATGGTTATAAATAAAATCAGTATACCGATATGTATTGCGCAAATTAATACAAGCTCGGAGTGAATTGGAGGGTTAACATTTCTATACACTGATGACCGAATATATTTTTACTAAAGCTTCGATCTGTAATCTGACTAATTCGGATTGACCCGATATTCGAATTAGATATGGATATTCTTATCCGTCAATTTAAAGCAGATAGATCCATAATATATCTCGGATTGAGGATAGGGATTATTCGGGTTATAATCCGTATTATTTTAACACGTGACACGTATATCATAATTCTGATTGGTCAAGATTAAAAATATCAGATATCATACACGTACAGTACAGTACAGTACATACGTACGCATACTTTTTAACCTTAGAAAAAAGTAAATCGAAAACAACCAAGCATTATAAGGCATGTTCCTTTCATTGGGATCGCTTGTTCTTTTTCCTTTTACTTAACTAACCTACTTGTGACTTAAATTGCACATTATAGTATTGAACGCAAAGAACTTTCTTGATCCAGAAAATTCAGAAACTTATATATAATTTAAAGTTAGTATTTCAAATTATTCATTTTTAATGTAGTGATTTTTCACGCAAAGCTAACAAAGTTTTATTTTTAAAATAGGTACAATTCGAATAGTTTAATTATTTGATAGTTTTTTTTTTATATTATTGTTGTTATACGGTATATGGGGTGTCTCCTATTAAAAGGGCCCATTTTTACAATTTTTCAAAAATTGAGTTTTTATTAAATTCATGTAAATTTTAACATGATTGACATTTTTCAATTATAAATGAAAGTCAATTTGCATAATAAAAAATAGAGATAATGTAAAAGAAATATTAAACGAAGTTGTCTAAGGCCAAGCACATCACGAGACTACCCGATAGTCACCTGCTACATTTAACCAATCAAAAGTGTGAAATTTGGTTAATCCCGGACCAGTCCTAAAATCAAAACAAATGGTTAAACTCAATTATCTCAAAATGAGATGAATGTAAAAATGGGCCCTTTTAATAGGGGACACCCCAGATAATATGTATTTTAAGATTTTATTTATTGCAAATAAAAATTTTGAAAAACTTTAGGTTCGAATACCTAAATTGCCTATAGAAAATAATCAAAATAAAAAAAAAGCCACCTGCCACCTGCTTTTATTTATGTTTCATTGTCCCATTCTGTCGCAAAAACCTGCATTGCATTTATATTCCTTTTTAAAAATAACATATGACCCACTAAAGTCGGATCTAAACTTGTTCTTTTAGGACTAATCAAGTTTCCAGCATCCGAAAATAATCTTTCGCTTGAAACTGATATAGCGGGTATTGTGAGATACTTTCGAGCCATTCTTGTAAGTTTTGGAAACTTAAGTGAATGAATTTTCTACCACTCTAAAGGGTCTTCAGTATTTAATGCTAATGGTAATGATAGATAAGTTGATATTTCATCAAACGCATGCAGGTCCAGCACCAATTTATCTTTTTTTTTTTCTTTTCATTAGACGCTGTTGGAGATATTTTTTATGTGACTGTATTAAAGATTCTGTATTAGTCGAGGTTGGATGAATTAATACTTCGGATGTTGGTTCTTCTAATTCACTAAGCTCATCATGAAGCTTTTGAATAACAAGTTGCTTTTCATCATCATTTACAAAATCCAAGCTTTTATAATGCGGATCGAGTAAAGCTGCTGTCAAACCAAGATCACTTGGATCATTCCAATAATAGATTAGTGCATTACTGTATAAATATTTTGTTTTATTTTTTCTAAAATACCTATTGTGTTTAATGGATTTTTAATCAAAATTTTTTTTTTTGTAACATTACTAATAATTTCATCGTCGTCACAATCAATAGGCTGCATATCTTCGGCATCCAATTCAAATATGGTATCCTCATCTAAAAAAAGGTTATTACTTGGTGGAATTTCACATACTAAATCAAAAATTATTTTCTTAATAGTCGGAATGACTTTACTCAATGTAACATATATACTTCCGGAAAATTCTCGTGTTGCCTCCTCAAATGGCATTAGCAAATCGATGAGTTGATCTAATAACTCCCATTCATCATCAGAAAGAAGTATCCTTTTTAATTTATTATCATCCTTTTTTATTTCTCGATCAAGTGAAGTAAACAAATCTGTTTGAAGTTGAATAATCGCATCCTTTAGAAAAAAAAGATGATCCCAAGCATAATAAAGAGAATTTCAACGTGTAGATATATCTTGAATGCAGCGCAAAACATCTGTATAACCAAGTTTTTTTTGTACTGCTTCTAATCATTCTGTTATAGAATAGGTTTTTCATTATTAAAAAAATCTAGAACATTCTAAGAATAGTTTAGC